>PVKS010031084.1:0-23764 GCA_004027875.1 Aplodontia rufa
TCCAGACATGCCACAATTAAGAAGTTCTCCAACTTGATAAAGAGTACCTAACAAAAGTAAAATAAAATAAAATATTATAAAACAAAAATACGTACAATTACCATTATTTTTAATGATGAAAGACTAAATGTTTTTTCCCTAAGATTGAAAACAAGGCAAGCAGAGACATCTCACCACTTTTATTCAAGAAAGACAAGAAGTTCTAGCCATTGAAATAAGATAAGGGGAAAAGGGCATAGAAAGAGAGAAAGAAATAGAAAGAAACGAAAGGAAGGAAGGAAGGAAGGAAGGAAGGAAGGAAGGAAGGAAGGAGGAAGGAATGAATGAATCACTATATGCAGATGACATTATGACCCATGTAGAAAATTCCATTAGATCTACAAAATATAAAATTCTACAACAGTTGAGTTTAGCAAGGTTTCAAGTTTAAAAATTTAATTATATTTCTGAATTCTCACAATGAATGCTTGAGCAACAAAAATGTAAATGTAATACTATTTGAAATCATTCTAAACATGAAGCACTTACGTGCAAATCTAACAAAATATGTGTAGGTATTGTGTGCTGATAAATACAAAATGCTGACAAAAATTTTTTTATGTATATTCAAAGACCATTTTCATGTATTGGATGTCTCAATACAATTAAAATGTCAGTTCTCTCAAGGTTACTCTCTAGGTTTAATACAATTCCTACAATCTATATCCATCAAGATACAGATTTTTGTGTACAAGTTTATGTGAGAATGGAAGAAACAGGAAAAGTTAAACATTTTTTGAGGAAGAATAAAGTGGAGGAATCGGTCTGCTGCATTTTGAATATGAGGAGTCTCCCTAAAGATTACATGTGACAACGCAGAAAGGCTGAGATTATAGGAGTCTTAACCCAATCAATGAGTTAATTAAGTGGGAACCGGAGGCTGGTAGGGTGTGGCTGGAGACGGTGGGTCATTGGGGGTGTGCCTTTGGGGTATATATTTGTATTTAGCATGGAGTCTTTCTCCACTTCCTGGAGCCATGCTTTGAAGCCCTTTTTCAGCCATGCTATTCTGCCTCACTTCCAGCCTGGGGGAATGGAGCAGGCAGTCTCTGGACTAAGACTAAGACCTCTGAAACCGTGAGCTCCCACATAAACTTCTCCTCCTAAAATTGTTCTTGTCAGGTCCTTGGGTCACAGCAGTGAAAAAACCTGATGGAAACACAATCTGTTCAATTTCTAAACGTATTTATAACCCAGTAAACAAAGGTGGAAGAATAGGTGTATATAACAAGGGAACAGAACAGAAAATTTAAAATAGATTCACAAAAATATGTGAAACTGATTTTTTATAAAGGCACAAAAGCAATCAACCACAGAAAACTTTTCAATAAACAGAAAAAAAGAAATAAGAAACATCTACTTAAACCACAAATGTTATAAGAAAAGATAACTCAACTTGGAACAGGGACTTCTGCATAGAAAATTAAAAACATAAAAAAAAAAGAAAATTTAAGATCTGTCAAGCTTCACAAAGAGTCCTTAGATTTGACACCAATAAGTATGAATTCCAAAAGAAGAAGATGGTAATTAAAATTTAAAGTGCTTGCTCTGAGAAATTCTCTGTTAAAGTATGAAAATCCAGCTATGTTCTAGAAGAAAATATTTATAGTCCACATGTATGACAAGGACAAATATCTAGAATATATAAAGAGTTCCCATTAATCAATAGTCACCAAAAAAAAATCCAACCATCTATTTAGAATGTGGGCAAGATTTCTATTGAAGAGGATAGAGAGACGGCAAATAAGTAGGTGAACAGATATTTAGCACACCCAACCCTTGGGAAATGCAAACTATCCACACTGAGATAGCCCTCAATATCTATCAGAATGTCACAAATGAAAAACAGTGACAACACCAAATGCTGGTGAGGACAGAGAGACACCACGTCACATATACACTGAAAACAGGAGTATAAAACAAAACAGTGACCCTGGCAAGAATTGGACAACTTCATAGTAAACTGAATGCACAGCTATCATAAAAATCACCATTGTATATGTGGGCATTTATCTCAGAAAAAAATAAAAACTTACACTTACAAGAAAACCTGTCCATAAATATTTTATCAGCTTTACTCATAACAACTAAATGTTGTAAAAAATCCAGAAGTCCTGAAGTGGGTGAATGGTTAAGTAAACTGGAACATCCAGATTATAGACATGTAGCAACCTGGATAAATCTCCAAAGACTTGTGCTACCTAAAATACCCAATCCCAAAATATCACGTGCTATTCAGTTTCACTTATGTAACGTTACTGAAATAACAACATTAGGGAAATGAATAACAGATGTGTGTTTTTCATGGCTAAGGATGGAGGTGAGGGCCTCGAACGGGAAATAGTTTTGCCTTGGTGTCTAGTATAGTCCTTTCTCTTAACCATCCCCTTCAATCAGCTTCAATCAACAGAATCAGAACTTGTCTCCAGCAAAAGGGAATCTTTCAAGGTACATCTAAGACGTACAATTTAAAAAAGGAAGATTAGGGAGTGTAAATGTTTCAATAATTTATTCTTGTTGGAAATGATGATAGGCTATTCCCAAATGACCAACTGTGCCCTGGCCTAAACATTGGTTTCAAAAGGCCATGTCCATCAGAAAATTTCTAGAGTCATGTTCTTTAAAGAACTGAAGTCCTTCCAAGGATCATTGGGAGATGAGACTGCAGCCTCTCACACACAGACAGTACCAAATCTTTTTTGACGTAATGGCGGTTCTCTCACGTAGGTCCATTTATCCAAAAGTGAATGGGAATGAGAGAAAAAAAGCAATGCTTCAGTTTTATAAAATGCAGCTCTCAACTTGTTGAAATTCTAGGACCACCTTTGCAGTTGAGCTGTCCTGGAAACCAGGAAAGGCAAATCTTACTCCCTGAAGAGAGTGCACAGTCAGGCCCCAAAGGGGGTAGATGAGCTCACCCCTGGATGGCCACTCAGACCCTGGAGCCCTGGAATTATAATTTAGGGTGACTGAGTTTCAGGGTCAGTTCTTATTCAACCGGTGAACAGGGCACTCCTAGCCCATTGTCACCCCAACGTTACTCAAAAGAATGTGTCTGTGAATCTCTTCCTGAATCTGGAGTCCTCCAGTTCTCTCCACTCTGGGTGTCATGCTGACTAGCTCGATCTCCAAATGATGTCCTTATCACCACCTGCTGCAGGATTCAGGCTTTACTGGGCTCACAGGAGATGGCCTTTGCTCTCACAGAGCTGACACCTAAGAGGAGAAGAAATACTCCAAACAGAACAGAGGCCATCATATAAAGTTGCCTACCTGCGATAGGAATAGTGATAAATTGTCCCTAGGCGGCAGGTGCTCCAGGAAAACAACCCAGAGGAAACCTACAGTGATGCATGTGAAGGATCAGGGAAGAGTCAAGGCCAGCCCAGATGCCAAAGCTTTGTGATCAGACAGAATAAGACTCAGCCACCATCACTTGATAGCTAGTGATTCTAAGCTTCTCTTTGCCTCTTTCTCATCTGCAAAGTAAGGACTATCATAGCCAACTTCCTGGATTGTGGTGAGATTCAACAGGACACTTACCATGTCAGCACGGAATGAGACAGAAAATCCACCTGCCCCCTGGTCATCCATGGCCAGCTCTCTCCAAAGTTCTGAAATTCTCACGGTAGCTTCATTCTTTTAGGCCCTCTCAGAATTCACATCCCTTGGGAAAAGAAGGAAATGAGCCAGACATTCCTGTAGTTGAAGAATTAGCCCACTGCTATCCACAGGCTCTGTTGAAATCATAACCAAGACGAGACACCCAACTTCCATGGAAACTGGAAACCCTGAGGCTGCCCAAGGCAGGCCCTGACAGGCCCAGCTCAGGAGGCTGGGGGTCAGTGGCCTTGCCTTCATCCACAGAGGACGCATTTGTCCCTCATCCCAGCTCTCCTGTAAACATTTTCTGAGAACGGAAATTTTAATGGAAAATTTCACTTTCCATGCAGCTCAGGGGCTTTGGGAGGAAAAAAAAAACAGACCTGGATTGTCATCGTTCTTCTGCTATTCGTTAGTTGTGTGGTTATTTTTCTCACTCATTGCAAAGCTCAGTTTTCTTATCCGGAAAATTCGAGCAGTTCTCATCTCCCCTCAGGTGCTGCAAAGGTTAAACGATAAAATTTCTTTCTTTTTTATTATTTTTTTAATGTGTTCAACAGAGTCTTACTTATTGGAGGGAATTATTGTAATACAATTTCTGAGAAAGGGGACCCAGCATGAGCCTGTTCGGAACAGAAGTTGGTGTTTCTTTTTGGATGAATGAGTAGAGGGAGAAGGAACACATTCCATCCCTCCTGACCACAGCCACCCCTGACCTCCATGCCATCTTAAGCCCATTCAGTTAGTCCCTGGACTTGTAATATAGACCTTTCCAAGTCCCTCTTCCACTTGGCCACCAATGCTGACCACGGCTCTCCTCTGTTCAAAATCCTTCATTGGCACCCTAGTACTATGAAACTAGAGCCCGAGTACTGATGGATATAGACAATTACCAGAAGCCACTCAGCGAAGGCAGTGAACCCCCTACTCAGAAACTAGTGTCTCAGCCCTTATCAGAGAATCCCCACCCTAATGAAAGATTCAGTTTAATCCATACCCTACTGAAAAGCCCAATTTAACCAGGAAAATTCCTGCTGTGACCCCCTCCCCCTCCCCACTCATTCCCTCTATATCTACTCCAGACTGTAAGCAGCAAATGGGTCCCAGACCCCACCAGGACCCTCTCCATAGGTTTCTCCTAAGAAACCTGTGTACTGCCGAGCTGTTGAGTACGGCTCTCCTCTCTCTTTCTTTCCTTCATTTGTCTCTTTCCTTACAGGTACCATCTGCTGAATCATTGGGCCCTCTGGTAGCCTTAGCCTCCCATATCACCCAACCTCATTGCACACCTTCCTGGACCAGAACTTCCTAGGGCCTCCCTATCCTTTGAGTATTCTGAGCTTCCAGTCCACCCAGAAACAGGCACTCACACCCCAGGCTCCTCTCCTAGGCACCTGCTGACTCCCCCTAGCCGCACTCAGCCACTTTCACTTTGAGCCTCAATAGCAGCCAGGGATACATCTACCCTCACATAATACTTAAAACTTCTTACTGTGAGTGAATCTTTTCAGGTCTGTATCACACTTCAGGTTGTCAGCAGCCCGAGATCAAGGCTGATGTCTTATTTATATAGGTTCATAACCTGGACCAGATCAGGGCTCAGCCCGAGGTGGTTAGCGATGTCTATGACAGGAAAGAGCAAAGGAGAGGGAGAACGGGAGAGAGAGGAGGAGGGAGAGGTGTTAGAGGGAGAAAGGAGAGGGGAGAGGGAAAAAAGGAAGGAAGAAACAGGGAGGGTGAGAGAAGAGAGGGAAGGAGAGAGAGAAGGAGGGAGTAGAAAGAAAGCTAGTTAGGTAGTTAGGCAGTTGTGAAAATGAGGCCAATCAAAGATCACTATTTGACCCGCAGGAGTAGAATCAAACTTGACTTTGTCAGCTTACTCTTGGGGAAACTAATGACAGCCAGAGAGGCAAGTTCACGCTCTGGCCAAGCCAAGAAATGAAATGTCTCCCATTCATCTTGAGTCTTTTGTTACCCAAATTATAACATGAAAGACAGAAGCAGCATAATGAGATCCTATGCATTCTTTGGGGGTTGGGGGAGAAGGAGGCGGGGCATGGAACAAAGGGCCTTAGGCTTCCAGGAAGGAGCGGCCCTCCTTTTCTTGGGCAGCCCCAGCTTCCTTAGAAAACAAGAAAGGAGCACAAATCTACTGCCATAGCAACCACTCCTCAGCCCTCCCGGGACCTGACAACTTACTGTAAGTTACTCCAAAGGCCAGATTCCCCCCATTTCCAGGCCACTCAGGAACAGGAATCTTTTCAAAGGAATGACAGATTGCACCTTTCAAGGGCTGGTCCATCCACAATGATGAATGGGGAAAGCCTGCATCCTCACCCACCATCTGCTCTGTCACAGGATGTAATTTCCCTGTCCTGAACTTCAATTTGAAAGCAGCCTGGAACTATAAGCCAAAAAGCTGCCAACAAAGGCTTACGAAGAAACAGACAAAAGGAGACATTAAATCCTGAACCTATGACTGTCAGAAAGAGGCAACAGGATGTGGTCCCCCAGACGCAAATGCATGTGACCATCACTGGAACCTGCTGGGCAGCAAGTGCTGGGTGCAGAATGGGCACTGATCTTAGTATAAAACTAAGAACTGGCTAGGAACCTTGTGCATATTCTCATTGGCACACTGCCACAAGCCTTCAAGGAAGACTTCACAAGTGAGTCGTACACACTCACGAAGCTCATGTTACAGAGAAAGCCATGGATCTACCAAAATCCATTTCCCTTCCACTTGAATAATGGAACTATACCCTGGCACATGACTAGATAGCTATACCACATGTCCCGCCCTCCCTTGCAGTTTGGTCCATGAGGACCAGAAGAAGTGAGGTCACTTGTAGACCAAAGTCTTTGCAACCGGGTGCTTGCTTCTCCCATGATCTCTTTCCTCTTCCATAAAAATCAAAGCATGGTGGCTGGAGCAGTGGCTCAGCAGTTTCGGCGCTTGCTTGGCAAGCACGAGGACCCGGGTTCAAACCCTAGCACCATGTACACAACTAAGTGTTGGAGCAACTAAGGCCATGCGAAAAACTAAATAAAGTTGTTTCTCTCTTTTTCTGTCTCTCTCACTGTCCCTCTCTCTTTAAAAAAAAAAAAAAAAGAAATCAAAGCATGGCAGGACCTAGGACCCATACTTAACCACTCAGATGGGCATAGTGTCTAAGGAGGCAGAAAAGAATGGAAAATGCCTGGATCCCTGAGTACACAGAGCAGAACCATCTCCCAACCTGTAATTCAGACACGTATGTAAGAGATCAATTAACTCTGTCTTACTTGAGGCTTTATCTTGTGGGGCCTAGTTATTTAAGCAGCAAGTACTGTAGCTATTAAATAGTAGACTCCCAGCTTATATATGGTTCTAACATCAAAGCCCTTGGCTTTGGTATCCATTCAGATGAACAGGAACTAGGTATTGCAAGCAGTGGGGATTTACTATGCAGAATCAGTAACAAAGGTGTTAGAAAGCTGGAAAATTAGAAAGGAGAAGCCAAAGTTATTAACAGAATATTAAGTTGTGTGTGCCCCTAGAGCTAGCGAAGGGAAAGAGGAAGGAGAGTATCCCAGAGCCCCACAGGCTCTGGAGCACACGCCACCTCTGCGGTAACTGTTGGAACCACCATCGCCACAAGGCAGCACTTTCACAGAGGCTGCATGAGCCAGAGCCCATGCCTGGGGAGAAACTTGGGAGACGGACAGGGTAGGAACTAAAAAAAAAAAAAACATGATTTCTCTCTTCCTCTAGTCACCTGCCAGGGTCATTGGCAAGATTAAACTGGAAAGCAGCTGATAAATGAGTATGGGAAGTGTAGCTTGTTGGCTTCTAGACCCCTGTAACCAAGATGGATCTCTGATGGGGGTTTTCTAGGCTATTGCAGTGAGGAGACTGAAATATAGAGAATTATATAACCCCACTCAAGAATTAAGTAGCATAGGTGAAACTCTAAGTCAAATCTAACTTCAAGCTTTTTGATTTTGCCCTGGAACGTGCCCCTTGCACCAATCACCACTGCAGCCTACCCAATTCCAGTCTCGTCTGTGCCCAGGTGAACTAGGGGCCTGAACTCCTGGCCATTGTTGCTGCCTCCGACTGCATTACTACCTGGGTTAGGTTCATGCTCTGTCTGAGAGAAATGAGATAGGGATTTATGATAAAGAGAGAGAAATACTGAATCTTGAGGGAAACACCTTCAAGTCATTGAGATGCAAAAGGCACCATTGTAAATCTTGAGCAATGGGCCTTTGGCCTGAGTCCTTGTAAACTGAGGAGAATATGCAGGCAGTAAAAACACTGGTACAAAATTGTGCAGCTCCACCCTGGATCCACCTCCAGGCCAGCCCTTGATACAGCTCTTGTATAAATATTGGACCCCCAACCCAAGTTGGGGCTGCTTCACAATCTTGAGACAGCCCGTATTCTCCCTTGAATGTGTATCAACCTTCCTAAACAAACCTCTGTTATGCCTCTGTCTGGCTCATGCTGAAATCCTTTTTCCATCACATAAGCCAAGGAACTAAGTCCTCTGGGAACTAACTCCTCAGACCTTTCTCCAGGGACACCTCTTCTCCCATGATATATCCATGTGATCCTTCTGAAACCAGACTCAACATAGACGTAGATGCTATGATGCAGTATCTTCCCCCAGACTCTTCCTGGCTTACTGTAGACAGTCTAACTCAGCAAGTCTTGGAGGGAAGCTGTCCATCTGTCATTTTGAATTTTCCTATGGAATTCTGACTTTGCCCACTCTAGAAAACTCTAGACTTGGATCCAGGTAGCATCTAGGCTATACCTACCCATGCAGTCAGATCCTTCAGACTTTCAACCTAAAGTGTTGATGTCTTATCTGATTAAGCTTTGGTAGCAGAATACCACAGACTAAGTGGCTCAGACAATAGGCATTGACTTTTGCTTTCTCACAGTTCTGAAGGCTGAAAGTTCAAGATCCAGGTCTCAAGGGTATTGGTTTCTTATGAGGCTTCTCTCTCTGGCTTGTAGATGGCCACATTTCTGCTGATTCCTCCCCTGGCGTTTTCTCTGGTGTCTTTTCCTTTTCTTATAACTCCACTAGCCAGATTGCATTAGGACCCCACCTTATGACCTCATGTACCTTAATTAGCTCTTTAATGATTCTATCTCCAAATATAGTCATATTCAAGTTTAGAGCACCAACATATGAAATTGAGATGGACACAATTTAGTCCATAATATCTGGAAGGAATCTGTGAGTATGAGTTTGGACCTGAGATAAACCTGAGCTTAAAATCCTGACATCACTCACTATTAGACAAATCTCTGCCTATCTTTCAGCCTTGCCAGCAGCCTATATAAAGCACTGGGTACTCAGTAGGCCTTAAATGAATGGAAGATTTTTCACTAGCTATGTACCCCTAAAAATGCCCTAATTTCTCCCCACTTCCTCCCCTTCCCTTCTAAAGCCATATCTATCCAGTACTTTACATTTCCCTTAGGTGGTGCATGGTCTTCTACTGGCTCTGTGCACAGGGACAGAGAGAACAGTTCCCTAACCTGGGGCTTCCTCTGGTGTGGCAGATCAAGGAGGAGAGGCCTCACTCTGACTCCGTGCCCCAAGCCTTTCCATTTGCCAGGGGGTTCTCAAGTCCAACACTGGTTCAATTTAAATCTTTACAAGCAAAACACTTCCTTAATAAATGCTATAAAATAACATATGTGTGTTAGTTAGTTTTTCATCACTGTGACTAAAAGATCCTATATGATCAACTTAGAGGAGAAAATTTATTTTGGCTCATCGTTTCAGAGGTTCAGTCTATGACTGGCAGACTCCAGTGCTCTGGGCCCAAGGTAACGCCCATTATGGTGGAGGAAAGATGCTAAGAACCAAAAAGCAGAAAGAGCTTCAGTACAAGGAGCCAGGGATAATATAATCTGCAAGAATATGCCCCCAGTGGCCTACTTCCTCCAGGTACACCTTACCGATCTACAGTTGCCACCCACTAATCCATTAATTTAAACTGTTAATTCCTCAAATGGATTAATCCACTGATTCATTATAGCTCTCACAGTCTAATCATTTCATCTCTAAACATTCCTGCATTATCTCATCAGGGGACACCTCACATCAAAACGTAACAGTGTGTGTGAGAGAGAAAGATAGAGGAAGAAAGAGAAGAGAGACCTACTTTCTCCCCAGAATGTCTTGGACACCCAGGTACTAATGTAAGAAGTCATCACCACACACACTGCTGTGGTTTGAATATGATTTGAGTATGTACCCCAAAGGTTCATATGTTGGAAGCACAGTGCCCACTGTGGTGACAGTGGGAGGTGGTGGAACTTCTAAGCAGTAGGACATGATTAGGCCAGTGGGAATGCTGCCCTCAGCAGGGATTAACTCTAGTCTCATGGGGCCCCAGCTAATTCTTGAGAGGCAGTTGTTATAAAGCAAGATATGCACACACCTGTCCCCTTCTGCCTGTAGCCAGTTCCTTCCCTGCTCCTGCACATGTCATGATACAGTCAACAGGGCCCTTGCCAGAGGCTGAACAGATGGGGTCCCTCAATCTTGAACCAATTAGTCTCCAAAACCATAAAGTAAATAAATCTATTGTTTTCTTTAGCCTCAGATGTTGCATTTGTTAACACAAAAGAGACTAAGACATGCATCCATCAGAGCTGATACACCTGGCAATTGTGGACCAACTGCAAGTCTCCTGTCACCATGAGGCATATGGATTCTAGGTAGTAGGGAACTCCATATAATTACATTGCTACATTTATTCATCAGAAAGGTAAAAGAAACATCCTTGGCACTGGCCACAGCTGGGCCCGGTGCCAAGAAAGTAGACATTTTGGCAAATCCGTCCATCATTTGGTACAGAGACCTGTGCTAGTCCTGACTCTTGCATTGACCCTGTGATCTCAGGGAAGCTCTTCTCCATGCACAACTCTCTCTCACTTCCTGGTCTGCAAAAGGACTCTAGTTGCTGACCAGCAGTGCATGTGGCCTCCCCACTCAGCTGGGCACAGGGAACTACCTCATATGCTCAAGGCAGGGGGAAGACATGGTTTTGGCATCAGCATCCCTATACTAAGGTCTCTGGGTCACAGAGAAATTGATAGACTCAGAGCCCAAACTCCCTACCAGCTGTCTTCCATCCTATTGCAGATTTTCATGAGATGTGTTCAGGAAACAAGTGTGAAGGGAGGCAGAGAGTTGAGGGTGAGCCATTGGCCAAATCCAGTGCCACGTCCTCCGGCTGTCAGCACCTGGCTCTCAGATGCCTGGTGTTAAAGCTGCTATCCTAGCAATTCTTGCACAGATTCTGCAGAAAGATTGCACAGAGCCTACGCTTCCATAGCTCATGCTGGGCTTTCCAGACTCTGACACGTACTCCACAAGCACCACATGAGGAAGGGGTTGTCATCATCTCCCTTCCTGTTCTAGGAGGAAAATAAGCCCCTAAGAACCCCAGTGACTCCCCTGAGATTCCTTCGTGGGACATGTACACTTGGTATTCAGGTAGTTGACCAAAAGGCCTTTCCAGGACTGAAGTGTTAGACTGAAAGACAAGGAAACATCTTGCAGTAAGACCCTATTGTCCTAATTCCAAATTGTAAAGCCACATTCTGAGGACCCCTGCCAGGAGCTGCCAGGAACCCATTAATTATTTGCCATCCTATATTCAACAACCAATATGTGGGTTCTGTTTATTTGATTATTTACTGAGTTGCTTGTAAAGCTTAGAGAGAGGATACTTTGAATTTGAATTGGCTCAAACACACCGTAGCAAACCTTCCTTCCTTGGGTATTCTGGTTGGGGCCACAGTCTTCATTTCTTGCCAAATTTCTATCATTTGTACTTGCCCAACCACCTGGAAAAGCCAATATCAGTTATGGGTTTTGAAGGCATTGCTATTTTCCTATAAAAACTAAAATTTTAAATAAATGGGAAATTAAGCTTAGTTTCCTATTGCTGCTATAACAAATTACTAAAAATTTAGTGACTTAAAACAACTCAAATTTGTCATCTTACAATTATGGAGGTGAAAAGTCTGAAATGAGTCAAACTGGGGCCAAATCAAGGGGCCAACATGGCTTTTTATGGAGGCTGTATGAAGAAACTTTTTCCTTGATCTTTCTAACTGACAGACACCACTCACAGTCCCTAGCCCATAGTACCTTCATCCTCAAAGCCACCAATGGCAGCAGGTCTGGTCTACCTCCCATTTCCTCAATCTGACTCGGACCTTCTGCCTTCCTCCCCAACATGTAAGTATCTTTGTGATTCCACTGGGCTCTGGCCAATAACCCAGAATGATCTATCTCTTCTTAGGTCAATCTATGACAACCTTATTTCTATCTACAATCTCAATTCCACCTTGATAAATAGCTTAACACATTCACAAGTTCTAGGGATTGTGACGTGATGTCTCTGGGGCTGTTATTTATCTAACCACAAAAATAAATAGGCATGTTTGGTCTGGTAAGACTTTCAGGAACTTTGGTTCAGTCATCCTGCAAATCCAAAAACCCCCTCCCCACCATTACTCATGAAGCTCATGAAACCTCTGCTTGGAAATATCAGGAAATAGCACACACACCTTGGAAGCCCATCTCTATAACTCTCTCGATGCTCCTGAACTCAGGCCTGCATCCTGCAACCAGATCCAACCTCTGTACTTTGGAAGGACACAAAGTGTTCACCAAGTGTGTCTGATCCCTTACTCAAGTGTCCATGTTTGGCGAGTTTGAAGAGCCAATATGTCAACTTCCTTCCTCCTCTCTGCAGCCACGCAGGAAAGCATGGACCCTTCACCTTCCAGGTTTCTCTCATCAGCATTACTTCCACTGGGGGTGACTCTTCTTAACTATGGAAGCCAGAGGAAACACAATATTATTATTTTGCTCAAGATGTTACTGATCTACTATGTCCCATACTAAGCCCAAAAATGCCAGGGGTAATATCTATTTGAGCCTAGGAGGTTGAGATTGTCATCTCCTCCTGCAGATGGGAGTCTGGGACTTAGAAAGGTAAAGTCGCTCACCCACAATCACTCAGCTCAGTGATTGAACAGGGGATGTCTGGACTTGCTCTAACCACAGAGCCTCTGTTCTGTCTTCTGGTTTTGCTTGCTGCTGTAAAGAATACTGCAGCAGGAGACTGGAGGCAGGTTTTTATTCCCAGTGAACTCATTTGTAGCTATGTGACTTGAGATGAAAATTTCTCTGTTATTAATGGGGTTACCAATAACTCCTCAAAGGTGTGAAATGATCAGACAGACCAGCAGCAAAAGAGTTTAGGGGACTTTAAGAGGCCCCAGGAAAAGGACAATCCTCCTGCTAAGGTTCAGCTGTACATCTTGTGATCTATTTTGCATGAAGTGGCTGGTAATGCCATCTTGCTCCTGAATCATCTATTCCTAAGAGCTCCTGAGCCATCATAGAGAGATCCAGATCATTTGATTGCTGAAAGAAGGTGTTTGAGAGCCTGGACATTCAATCAAACCAAGTCCGTGATGCTTTTTGCCCTTCAATGTCCTATTTTCAACCAACAGAGTTGATTCATACCCAGTGCTGTGGAGATACCAGGAATCCAGAAATTTGGGAGGCCAGCCCTTCTTCCATGAGCGGAAACAGGTATGTGAGCAGCCTATTCCCCCTGGGAAGGACACTCAAGCAAGTTTGTTTGTATTTACTTGTTTGCTTTAACCATGTGAAGGAGAACTTAAGGGTGCAGGAAAGAGGAGAATGTTGGAAAAGATCCTTGTGCAGGTGGGAGCAGATGGCGTCTTGTGGAAATCACGGAAAGCAGCAGAGGACACATCCATGCAAGAGGAGGCCAAGTGCAGTTCAGCTGCAATACAGGTTGACAGGGAGGATGATTGAGACAGAGATGAGAGGGCATGAGGTCATCCAGGAGCTGGATGACCACAGGAAGAAATACATCAGAAGGGGCTCAGTTCTCTGTGGGGTAGTCTGGGAGGTTGTGAGTTTTGTCCATCCATGACATCACAGGAATGCAAAACCCTGAGTGTGGTGGGAAGCATTTATCTTGGGGTGGAGTTTTCCAAAAAAAACCTGATGATGCAAAAGGTGTGAAAGAATCAGGGGTCCATTCAAGGAAGGAAGGCCATGCAGGTAGCCAGGGGGTCCTGACCATGCTCTGGCTGCCAAACTGGGTCGCAGGTCCTAGAATGTTTCATAACTATAATTCAGAACCAGAATGAAGATGGCATATACCCTTGCAGAGGTATAAACTCTTATAGAAAATTGATTTTTAAAGAACTGCAGGTTGCATTTTAGTAGAGCAGGGGGCAAAGACGTGGCGTGGCACTCACAGGAAGTCCCTCTGTGGTTAGGTGGGAGCCCCACACTGAGCAGCAATGGTTAAATGATGACTCCAGTGACTGGTGAAAACAGCTGGAAACAGAAATGGACAAGGGGGGAAGGGGACCAATCAGGGATGTTTTAGTCAGCTTTTCAATACTGTAACTACAAGACCTGACAAAACAATTTTATGAGGAAACTCTTTTGGGAGGCTCACAGTTTCAGAGGTGTCAGTCCACAGAAGGTTGGCTCCATTCCTTGGGACTCGAGGTAAGGCTGAACATCATGGTGGGTCAAGGCAGAGAGACACTCCACACCAGATACAAAATACATACCCAAAGGCATACCCTACAATTACCCACCTTCTCCAGCCACACCCTACCTGCCTTCAGTACCAATTAATCCCCGTAGGGGCTCAACTCACTGATTAGGTTAAGGCTCCTCTAATCATTCCATCTCAGCCCTTGCATTATTTTACATATTGAGCTTCTGGGGGACGCCTTTCATCCCAACCACAGTAAGGAGGCTGTTGCAGACTTAGGCCAGAAACAAGGGGGCCAGACTGGAGGAAGGGAGGTAGTGTAGTGGACAGTGTCTATGTCCCCTTCCTTTCTTGAAGTGCTCACCTGTAGTGACATGGATGGTGAGGTTCTTGGCACATGGGTGGTCCTGAGAGAGCATAGAACAGTGACTTTTCTTCTGCTTCCTGAAAGGAGGACCGGGGCACTACCTGGCTGTCCTCCTAAAGAGCAGAGCACAGTCATAAAATTCTGGGTCTAGAGACCCAGGGTCCAGAGACAGCTGAACTGGGATAGAGAGCAGGAGTGGATAATGAGTAAGGATGCTACATGCTGAGAAATATTTGCTAACGGGGGCACAGGGCACCAGAGAGAGGTCCCCTACCTACACCTAACAGGTATGCTGCAGTGAGGCACAGGTGGAGGAAGAGGTCTATGCCCTCCGTCTAGGTTTAATTAATCTCTATGTTCCTGTGCATAACACAGGAACCACAGAAAATACTCCAAGATTTGAAGGCATTTATCTACTCTCTAGGACCATCCTGTGCCAGGCATGTGGAATCCGCAATGCATTCCAGCAGCATTAATCTGAGCTCCACTCCCTACAATGACCCTGTAAGATTGCTCCCCCATTTTCTAGGCAACAAAAGAAAACACGGAGCTCAGAGAGGTTGAGGTTTGATGGCTTGCTCACAGGTTTCATGTGCTGAATAGCAAAGCTGGAGTTCTCACTGGAGTTCAATTCTCTTTTGATAACATTACACAGAGTATAAATAAGGTTCTCCAGAGATACAGAACAAGCAGGACAGATAATAGATGGAAGCTAGATGGATGGATGGAGGGATGGATAGAGATGATGAATAACAGCTATAAATAGAAGATGATGGATGATGTAGATAGATCGATGGGAAGGAAGAAATGTGGGTTATCATGGAAGCTCGCAAGTCCAAAACCTGGAAAGCTTATGTCCCAGTTTGAATCTGAAGGCCCAAAGCTGCTCTTAAAATACAAAGAGCCTATGCTATGTCCCCATTTAAAGGTTAACAGAAATTGAATATACCAACTTTAAAGTCATTAGGAAAGAGAATGCTCTCTTACCCAAGAAAGGGTCACTATTTAAGCCTGCAATGGGTTGGATGAGTCCCATCCACATTAGAAAGGGCCATGTGCTTTTTCAATCTATCTATTCACATGTTTACCCTTGCAGAAACACTCAGTATAATATTTCACCAAATATCTGGGCACCCCAACCCCAATAAAACTGACAGATAAAATGAACCATCACACACAGTCTTTTATAAATACTTTTAAATAAATACATAAATAATTGCTCATTTGGGGAAAGTTTGCATGATTTCCAAGAACTACATTATTTCTCAAAAAAATTGCTAAAGATTTAGCTGTATTACTTCCATTAAAACTTTACCGGATCAGGTTTTGAAAAATTTATACATCAAGTGGTAGCTCAATAAACCTTAGATATTAACCTCCCATTATTCAATCCAAGATGAGGACTTCTATTCAAGAGAGAAATAAGAAGATACTGTTTCTAAGCCCTTTGGTGGCATCAACAAAGAATTTGGTAATTATAAACCATTCAGACAGCCTTCCTCTAATTAAGGCGGCAGGACTGTGAATTGTCAGCTTTGCCTGACCTATTCCTATTCATCTCCCAGGATTGGTATCTGGTTGATGCTCAGTGACTAAGGCTCTCTCATCCAGGCTCCACCGTAAACGAAGCTCAGTCTTCTGCACCACCCTGCAAACTTTGCTGGAGTTCCTGTGGTCACCCACAGTGCTACACAAGAAATAGTATGACTCCTAGGAGGTAAGGGAGTTGATTAAGCCCATGGCAGTTGCAAAGACACTTCCAAGGAGGTGAGGTGCATCAGGGAACGTGATCAAGTTCTGAATCAGTTCGGTTCCTGGCCCCAGAGTGCAGAGAGAAGAAAGCAAAAGGGATGGAAGGAGCCCTCCAAAGGAGCTGGCAGGGTGTGGGAGAAGGGAAGGCAGAAGCTGTCAGCAAGCAGAAGACCTATCATTAGGATAATTATTATTATTTATTAAACATTTAGGAAGTGCCAGCCATGTGGTAGCTATTGTCACAATGCAAATCAGAATTCAACCCAATGCCTCTGGGAAAGTCTTCCTGTCTAATTGGGCAGAAGGAAAAACAGGTCAAGGAGCTATGATAAGAAGTATTTTAAGTGATAAGGGAAAGAATTCAGCTTTATGATCACCAGAGAGCCTTTCTCTTCCCAGGGACTGAGTCCTACATTGGGAGGTTGGTCACATGGGAGCTGCTTCCTTCTCACCCTTGACCATGCAAACTGGGACCATTCTGTGATTTTTGTCACCAGGCAACTTGCAGACTGATGCTCGAACTGTGCTGTAGGAGGACCCAGCAAGCAGCAGAGCTTCTTCCAACAATCAGCAATCAACACACCATTCCAACCTGGCCAGACCCCTGCTAGGGGCCAGGGTTCAAAAACTAAGATGGAAAGAGACCAACCCTGCCCACAAGGATATCACAACTCCTAGAAAATTCTTCAGCCCTTGGGAGACACCATGGTTGATATGTAAAAATACTGGCCAGAAATTTACAAGAGGACAGTCCCAGCGAAGGGAGGAACTCCAGGTGACAAGCCACAACGCTAGCCCCAGCATCTCATTGATCATGTCCTCTTTCACACATGTAAACATTAACCACATCCAGTGAAGTATAATGGGTGTTGTGGGTTAATCCTCCCCACACCCTCAAAAGAGCAGAGTATTTGATTTCTAAATGTTTAACACAGATGACACTTGCAAATCTGTAGCTCTGATGTGACATTAGCTCGTTTCCAAAGTCCAGCTGTAAAACATGAGCTGAGTTATGGTGTATTAGTTCTCAAGCAAATTCACACCAGCCTCTATTAAATTGTATGAGGCTAAGAAATATATTGAATTCTGGGGGGGCATATATTCTGCTAACCAAAATTACACACCAGACATTTGTCACTGCCACGTGGGCGTTACTAAATCAAGGCTTTAAAGGTGAATGCATTGGTTGGCATTATATCATCCGTGTTTCGTTACAGAGCAATCAATCTGTGGCAGGAAGGGGGCAGGGTCTTAATGGGCGGTGACTGCCAGATGAGGGGCTGCCTTGTCACTTTGTCTCTCCAGGCTGAGGATGGCTCACTCTCAGGGACCTAGAGCAGGGGAACAGAGCAGCAAACAACGCCCATCACAGTAAATCATTTTGTTTAATGAACCAAGTGGATCCCCAGGGAACGCAGCATTAAGTTGCAAATGTATTCACTGGTAAAGCAGAAGGTGAGCAGGCTTCCAGAAAAAGGGGAACGGCTAGGACGCCCAGGAGCAGAAGGGAGGTCTGCCCCACGCAGCCTTCCATCCCAACACTCAGTGCTACGTTTGCTTTCTCAGTTTTTAAGCCCATTTTCCCAACACCCACACAACAGTCACAACCAACAATATGTTCAGAATGTCAGAGCTGGGGGAGATCCTAGTCCAACCCCCTAATTTTTCAGATGGATTTACTGAGGCATTAAGATAAAGGTGCGGTGCACAGCCTTCTTTTCAGAAAAAAACTCATAGTGCATGTCCTCTCCATGCATCCCTGTTTCTCCATGACATCAGCCAAAATCAGGGGTCAGGCCAGCTTGGAAGAAGACAGCAGCAATTCTCAGAAGAAATTCCTGTTGCTCCAGATGCAATGGTGTTGCCACCCCCTCACCTCCTTTTCCTCCCCTTGTGGCAGCTCAGAGTCATCTGGACCTGCATCTTGCGAACCTGTGGGCGGCTCACCCAGAGAGAGTTCAGCTTCCAAGTTACATGGCCCACTGTGAGCATCACCATGCATAGCTGAGATGCAAACACACACCACATGCACACATGCACACGTACGGGCACACGCATGCATACACACAACACGCAAACACACAGGAGCTCTTTTAAGAATTGGAAGGAAAAAATGGAGCCACCATGTGGCCTTCATATCTTACATTGTCTGCAATTTACTTTAAAACCATTTAGAAGAGACAGTATGTGTGACACAGGTTTGTCCACACCTTGGTGTGCTCAGTTAGCATTAGAAGGACTTTAATCAGCATTTGCTGCTCCAGGAACTTAAAGCTCCTTAGATACCAAGTCAGAGTGCCATTGGGTAACATAACAGGTGTTCAAAATGGTTTTTTATTGGTGAGGTGAAATACTTTAAAATACAGGATTGGCTCCAACCAATGATCCGGTAATACTGGGACAGTGATGGGGGCTGGGGCAGTGAGGCTGTCACAGACAAAAGTGACAGCAGGATTTTGCTATTGGAGCCAGAGGCCCCTTCACAAGGACCTGAGGTGGAAGTAGTGCCTTGACCCACTATCAATACCTTCTGCTAGGAGGCTTTGATGTCAGCCCTGCTGATTACCACAGAGCTCACTCTCAAAGGTCTCTTCTCAAGGAGGCCAGACCACACTGCTGACTTCTCAGGTCTGAGAAGAGTAGAGACGGGTGCTGCAGAAAAGGACAGGGAGTCACTTCATGATTGGTAGGTAATATCCCAATTGCAGACTTAAAATGAGATATCCAGGGGCCCCAGGCTCCCTCCTGCCTTTTAGTTGTGCTGCACTGAGAGGCATGAAGTGGGTGGAGTTAGATCCAACCAGGATTGTGAATTTTTTTAATCAGTAGAAGAGACCAGCTGACTCAATGTGGGGTGGGAGGGAAGCAATGAGCAGAGGGATGGAGAATGTGTTATCCAATGATGTCAGTATTATTGTACCATATTTCCACATGCTCATTCCTCTCCATTGTTGCCTGGACCCTCCTTCACTGGGAACTGGGGAGCATTCCCCACCTTGGTTATTTTGGGGTGAGGCTTGGATTCAAGTCAGACAGTAATGAGGCTACGCCTGTTTGACTGGACACTGGCTGTGAGAACTCTGAATGCAGACTTGTGAAACAACACTGAAGTCAAGTCTTTATCTTTTCCAGCTTCTCCTGATAGCCACTAATGATTCAACCCCAGTCCTTTCCTGCAATAGGGGTGCAAGGATCATCTCTCAGAAACGGGAGAAAGTCACTGCTCTTACCCTTAGCATAGGGGCTAGGCACAGTGGATCTCTCCTGGCCTGGATGCTGGGCACAAGCCAGCACCTACCCACTCAGATCCATGTAAAAACCAAATTGCTAAGGCAGAAAGAAAGAATTTGAACAGATCATGAAGATTTCTTTGTTGTCATTGACCTAAAATGCCCCTCCTTTTGAGGTGTCTCCATGGTTGCCTGGGATCTTAAGTCTCAGATAGTCCTCCCTCTAAGTCATGGGCAGACAAATGACATCTGCAAAGATAACAGGTGACAGGCTTCCAGTCTAGGTTAAAGCCTGAAGATACAGATTGCTACAGTTTGGATCTTGCATGACCCTGGAAGGTCCTTGTGCTAGAGATTCAGTCACCAGCTGGTGATGCTATGGGGAGATAGTGGAGACTTTAAGAAGTGGAACCTAGTGGAAGAAAGTTAGGTCAATAGGGGTGTGGAAAGGGTTGTGGGACTCTGCCACTTCCTGTCTGTCTGCTTCCTGGCCACCATAAGGTTATCAGCTTTGCTCTATGACACTCTTTCCCACCATGATGTCCCACTTGGCTCTGGGCCAAGTGACCATGAGCTGAAATCTCTGGAACTGTGAGCCAAAATAGATCTTTTTCTTCCTTTAGGTTGACAATCTTAGCTATTTCTTTGTAATAACAGAAAACTGACTAAAAACACCTCAAAGGCAGTGAAGCATCACCTCATCCACCTGTTTCCTCCTTTAATTTTTTCTTCCATGCAATTAAGTTACTGAGCAAGTGCAAACCTGAATATTCACAGTAGGTGACTGATAATCTGCTCATGATCATTCTGGGCAGTGTTGGTCGGCTTTTCATTTCTGTGACCAAAATACCAGACACCAAAATACCAGACAGAAACAGCTTATAGAAGAAAAAGTACATTTCAGCTCACAGTTTCAGGTATCCAATTCTTCTTGGTCAGTTCCATCTGGGCCTGAGGTAAGGCAGAAAATCTTGACCAAAGAGCATGGTGGAGGAAACCTGCTTATCCCTTGGAGGCCAGAAAGCAGAGATATAGAGATGATATAGAGATAGAGATAGAGAGAGAGATAGGGAGAGAGAAAGGGGGAGGAGGAGAGAGAGAGAGAGAAGTGAAGAAAAGATGAGGGGCCACAGGAAAGATGAATTTTCCCAGGACACACCCCCAGTGACTTCCCTCCTCCAGCCATGTCCAATCTGCCTATAGTTACCACGAGTCAGTCCATTCAAACCAGGATGGGCTGATTAGGTTACAGCTCTTACAAGAACTTCACATGTGAATAGTCCTGCATTAGCACGGGATCTTTTGGGGAACACCTTATATCCAAATGCACATGGGCTCAGAACGTAAATTCAAGTCATCAGGCCCAGGTGCCAATAAATGACAATTCCAGGGCAGAGTCATTTGGTAATAACAAGGCCACGTTCCCTGATGGGAAAGAGTCCCATCTGGAATTCACTTCTTGTTCTCCTACACAAATAAAACTGAGAACATACCTCAGAGCCACACTGTGCTCCAAGCTCTTCATTACCAAAGAGGAGAAGGACAAAAATAGGTCTTGTCTGAAATGCATTGATCCTTCTCTGCTTTTGCCCAACAAGTCCAAGGACATACACCTCTCCCATCAGGGCCTCACTATAAGGAACATTCTGGAGTGAAAACTAAACTGCAGGTTTTTTAAAATTAGCCAGTCTTGGTGACATGCACCTAGTCCTGACTCAAGGCTCAGGTGGGAGAATCACTTAAGCCCATGATTTAGAGACCAGCCTGGGCAGCACAAGAAGACCCCATTTCAAGAAATAAACTTATCAAGGGGTTGGGGGTGTGACTCAATGGCAGAGTGATTGCCTAGCATGTAAGAGGCCCTGGGTTCATCCCCAGCACTGCAAAGCACAGATAGATAGATGACAGGCAAAAGTTTCCAGCACTTTCTACATTTGGTGAGGAGAACAGAATTAGCCAAGGCACCCCTTGGCTCTGGATAAACCCCTTTGTGGCCCTTTTAGTTATACCAATATGGGGGCTGGAGCAGTGGCTCGGCAGTTACAGAGCTTGCCTGGCATGTGCAAGTACACACGTTCAAACCCCAGCACCCATTTACACAACTAAGTGTCAGAGCAACGAAAGCCATGTGAAAAACTCAATAAAAATTGATTCTCTCTCTCTCTCTCTCTCTCTCACTGTCCTTCACTCTTTAAAAAAACAAACAAACAAATATGATGCCACAGCAGTGTCCCCCAACTTCCCTGGCAGACTCAACAGAGACTCAGAATGCACAAGATTCAGGCCCAGATGCCCAGGAACAGTGGGCTGGGTACACAGGGGGAAAATGTTTCACTTAGAGAAACTCCAAATGTGTGTGTGTGTGTGTGTGTGTGTGTGTGTGTGTGTGTTTGTGTGTGTGTGTATAGGGGCCCCAAATGGGCTCAGTAAGTGGGCCATGTGTTGTGTTCCTATTCATGATCATGACAGAGAAGGGACAGGAATTCTGAAAGGATATCACTGCTTCCTTGAGGTCTTAGAACCACACCAGGCATGTTGGGGGAGGAGGGTTTCACTAACAAGAAGGCCCCTCATCCTTCTCTTCAGCCAGGAAGAAGCTGAGCCTGGACTGCAGCTGAGTATTTGGAAAGTAGGTTCTGCCTTCTGTATATCTCTGGTGAGGTCAGATCTCTAAGGTTTGCTCCAGACTCCACTGTGCAGAGTTGCCTGAGTTGGGTAAGCAGGTCCTTTGGTAGGGAAATCAGGTCTCATCTAGAGCAGAAGAAGATGAGATTTGACCTTACAGCAGAAATACAGAAGGCAGAATGTCAGTCCTCACCAGCAGTTGTACAGAGAACAACCTAATCAGGATATGGTAGCCGTGATGGTCAGGAGATGGGGACTCTGACTTAAGTAGTCCCTTGGGTGTCAAGCCATAGAAGACCTTGAAAACGAGCACTTCAGTGGAAAAGGAAAGGCAGAGGAAGACACAGACTGTACAATTTGGACATTCTCCTCTACAAAACCATTTATCTCCACTGTGTAATTTCCCTGGTGATTGAATTAGTAGTTTTGCAATAAGCCAACCAATTCTTGGAAAGGAACAAAGAATGTGTGTGTGTGCGCCACCCCTTGGAACACAAGGAAAGATACAAATTGGCTAACCCACTAATGGCTCTTTCATAAGAAAGGGGGACAGGGACATCAGTGCAAGAAGGGGTGACGTGGATGGGGAGGGGAGAGAAGGGTAGGAGCACAGTTGTGTCTAACCCTCATTTGGAGACAGAGAGTGAAAAATCAAAGAGAAGAAAGAAACAACAGATTTTTCCATTTGGGCATGCAAGCACAGTCACACTATGATTAATGATGCAATCAGACTGCAGAAGCTGCTCAGGTTTCTGTGCAAATGAAGAGAAAAACTTGAAAATGTGGCCAAAACCCAAGCCCCAAATGTTGGTGTAATCTGAGGAACTTCTGCTCTGAGTAGCAGGAAAAACCCTGGGGAGTAATTCAGGCAGCCTGCTCCCACATCAAAGCAGGGGCTCACAGAATGGGGGTCTCCTCATCCTAAGGGCCTTAGGGCAATAACAAGACCTGAGCACTTCCTTCCATGCACAATGTGAGTAAGACCCACACGTGGACAGAATCGCAGGCCCATCACAGACATCACAAGTCCTAGTCACCATAATCACTACGTTGGAAGACAAGAGAGTTCAGCAGAACCACACCCCATTGTATTATGTATAATAAAGAAATTCATATACTCCTGAACCCCAGATACGCCTTTTAAATGTCTTGATAACTGCATTACAATGTACTAGCTTCTTTTGAAGTTTTTTTTCATTTCCCCCTATAACAGATATGTTTTTACATATGTAGTTGTGCATTTTCCAGAATTAAATGACTGCATAAGTATCATTTGACTTCTTAGGGGAGTAAAGAGTAAGTTACATTGTTGTTCCCGCCCCCAGATCCCTCCCATATAATCCTTCTCTCTACCCTTCCTCCCCCTCTTCCCTCCCATCCTCTTCATACCTATGGTTCCCTTAGACTGTGTGTTGCTTTGACTTTGGGGAGTCTAGTACATGAGCTGGACCTTTCACCCAAGCCTGGGATTTGCTCCACCCTCCACAAATGAGAGAAAACATTTGACCCTTTAGTCTCTGAGTTTGGCTAATTTCACTCAGTATAACTTCTTCCATTGTCATCCATT
>PVKS010031085.1:0-23673 GCA_004027875.1 Aplodontia rufa
ACACTTCGTTGTATACATGGTTCTGGGGGTTGAACCCGCATCTTTGCAGGTCAGACAAGTACTGTAACTGCTAAGCCACCACTCCAGCCCAGGTTGACACATTTTTAGAGGAAAGATTGAAAGATCGTTTAGTGTGAAATGAAATGCAAACCTTCAGTAATTTCATTAGGTACTGTAATAGTTCTGATGAAATCTTCCCAATCGAGCTTGTAAATTCCCTTCCTCAGTCTGACCTCAAATATGCTTTCCTTTCTCATTTTAAGTCTTTTTCAAGGAGATGAGGGCAAATCCAATAGAGATATTAGAATATGCCAAATAAAACACAACCACACTACAAATGGTCATAACTTGGATTTGAGAACATGGGAGCAGAGCTCATTCAGTCGGTACTAATGTTTTGATCGAAGCTCAGGCTTTCATGAGACATCCGACACTCAACACACTCAGCCAAGTGCCACCTTCTCCATCAATGCCTTTCATCAGTTCCCATTTAACCAAGGCCTCAGCCCTGCTTCTGAACTTATCCATATTCTAAATACATTTCTTAAGTTTTGCTGAAAGATGTGACAATTTAGTTTCCACTAAAAGAAACGCTGGGATTGATTCTTCCTGGGGATTCTACATATTAATTGCTAAAAAGCTAACACTGTACCATATTTAGGTATATATAGACATTATGCATGACTATAACCTATTTTCACAGTTTGTTGTTTTACCTTTTATATAGGAACTCAAAAATTCTATAACACTTCAAAATGTGTTCACAGTTTGAAGAAAAGCATATGAAGTAAGTTTGGTTTATGTAGAATTTCTTGATATCACATATGGGATGATATTATGTAGCACAGATGACAGAGGACAGGATAAATTTGATAGAAGCTGTGAGAAAGGAAATCTATGAATGGAGAAAAATGAAGTTTTATCTTTACCTTATGCTGTATATAAAATTGAATTTTATCTGAATTAAAAATTTGTATAAAAATAAAAGTATAATTTTTTATCAATTGTGCATGTATATTTAGGTAAATATCCACTAGTATGCATGTATATATATATATATACAAACATACACACACACTATGTGTATATCTATGTGTGTAGCTATATAAAATAGCTTAATATGTTAAAATATACATATACAAAAAGATATATCTGTGTGCATGTTTATATATTTATATATGCATACACACACATACTGTGCCTGATGCATAGTGTTTAGTGAATAGCTGGCATTATTGTCACTATTGCATTGTTATTATATTGATCAGTGATGACTGGAGAATTGCCAAGTTTTTAAAGATCATCCTGAACTTTTTTCCTTTATTTTAAGTCCAAATTTATTTTTTACATGTACTGCTACTTGGAGAAGAAAAGAAGGTGCAAAGGGATTTGAATATTTGCACTCTCAGAAACATAGGCCTTTGGACTTTCCCAGATTAAAATTAAAGCATCGATAGCATGTACACATTCAGAGCAAAGTGAAACAATACTTAGGCTTCAGTGATTTTTTTATACTATTTAGAGAAAGAAAAAGATACTAAAAAAATCATTTGGACACTAAAATCTACACATTAAACATTTAGGCAATTTTTTTCTTTATTAAGCAAATAAATATCTAGCTTATACATAAAAGAGCTGGCTCAATTCTTCCATGTTAGAGAGGAGGAAAGAGTCTTAAGTGAAATTTTTCTGAACTGAAACAAGTTTTAAGAAACAGAACCAGGTCCCTACACAGCAGTTTTCAAACTAATCTCTGTCATGTTTCCATAGCAAATTGCTTCATGATTCTGTTTCTTCTTCTCATGTGTGTGTGCGCACATACGCAAGAATGGTGATGACGTTGGGAGTACCAGACCTGTTATGTTAATTTTTAAATACTATCTTACCTACGTAAATAATTTATTTAGACATCAACAAACTTTTTCTAGACTTTTTAAAAAAATGTATTTTTACCATTTTCCCAAATGCACAAAAAGCCCTAATCAATGTCCAATAAAACACATTTACCATTGCTTTACAATGAAACATTTATTTACACTTCTGTGTCTTGTGCCTCCTGGTTCCAATATATGCAGCACTTTTTTGACTCTTTGCAATCAGAAATCAATGGCATTTTAGAAATCTCATGCTACCAATAACTCTGCGTTAATATATTTCCATATGACTTTGTACTTTGACAATGAGAATTTGATAATATAGATACATATCCACTCCATAAGACAAACTTAATACAAAGGTCACACTAGTCCATAATAGAAATGATTATCAATTTCACACAATATGTAACTTCACATTAGCTCACATGTAACTTTTTTCCTGTTCTGAACCCATCAAAAAGCTGAGAAGTTGCTTTAAAATTTATTTATATGCAGTAAACAAGATGAAATCTCTTTCTGTCACTGCTACCATCTTCAAAGAATAGAAGAACGTGGCAGAGATTAATGGTCACGATTAACTCCCTACAGGTTGTGGTTTCATGCCCCAGTGATTATTCTGTCATTATTCTGCATGAGATCGTACCACAGCCACATATGCTTTCAGCCTCAAAGCCAGACAAGACCAAAAGGTCAAGGCACTTAGCAGCAGGATTTTCCTTCATTCTGGCATGTGTGCTAATAGAAAAAGCTATAGCAATTACATAATTAAAGAATTAACATGGATATATTGGGTTATGCAGTGGAGTCTATTGTGAAGAATAATAGACTGAAATCAAGAGATGATAGCACCAGTTCCTTCTGAAGTACCCAGTGTATTCACACAGTGAATGCTTTGGGCAACTAGCTTTGATCAATTTAATTAGGAACACTTTTAAAACCAGCTTCACACCTTGCCCACCCACCCATCCTCATTTTAGATCATTCTGCTTATGAACTCTGGATTTTTACTTTCTGCCCATTTCTTAAATTCACACCTTTGTGCAATCTTAAAAAGACTGGAACATTTAGTTCATCAATGTCTTCAATATTGACAGGGAAATTCATAAGGGTATAGGGGTCAAAAGAAGTGTATTTTCGATTAACAAAAGAAAACATCTCAAATTACACGAAGAGCATGTCAATTTTATGCCTTATTGGGAAACACTTCACATTTAAAAACAACTGTTGCTAGCAGTTCCAAGTTCTCTGTATGGAATTTCACTAAATATGACTTGCTTCAGATTCCTCAGGTATGTGGGATTGAGGTGCCTAAAACTTCACTGTTGTAGTCAAATGTAGCCATATTTTAATAATGCAGACAAGGTCTAAATAAAACCTTCACTAAATCAGAATCTTTAAGCAAGTATTTTTGTGTTTTAATTTTTCATATTTTTTTCTCTGAAGTTGTTTCTACCTCCTGAACAGAACATTTCACATAGGTTTCATCTTACCCAGAGCCTGGGTGCCAATTTACAACTTTTCCATACTGAATTATAAGGTGCTGAAGTTTTCAGGACTTATGGATATGTCAAATCTTTTAAATTCCAAAGAGCTTAACTCCCTTTGTTGTATCACTAAGTTCTTCTATTACTCTTAATTTCCTTGATAGTGTTTCTTTCAAATAATGATTTGTAGGAAACCATGCATTGTCATTTATTTTTAAATCTGTCCAAGTTCTGCTAACTAATTCAGGCAGCACAACATATTTCTTTATATGTGTCAAAAGCTCTTCATTTCCATAGGATTTTTATAAAGGGAGGGAGGGACAGTGAGGGGGAGAGAGAGAAAGAGAGAAGCAATTTTAATTTTTCATCTGGTTTTCATTGCTCTGACAATTAGTTGTCTATGTGGTGCTGAGGTTTGAAGCTGGGTCCTCACACATGCCAGGCAAGTGTCATAACTCCTGAGCCACTGTTCCAGCCCCATTTCACTTAAGATTAATATAAACTTTTAAAGGGTTATTAACATTGCCATATGAATCAATTAATATTTATTTGTTTATAATTGTTCTATAACCATTATATCATAGTCATAACATTTTGCTTTAATTTAATATAAATGCATAAATCATTTGGACCATACAATTGTATTATTTTACTCTCTATTTATTATCTTATTCTAAAATATTCCAGTATAATTGAAATCAGAAGCTGAGACTGAAAAACAACTCTCTGATATTTGTGGATCAGAACTTCTCCCAAGGGAGATAACAGGGCTCAAAGTATGAGTAAAAATTCAAACTGGAATTCACTAAGAAAGTTCAGTGTCTGAATATTTGGGAGAATTTGACATTATAATCCCTATGCCATTTAAATACTATATGTCTGTTTATAAATATAATCTGAAGGCTGACTGTAGGACTTTGCAATTACAGGGACAGCACATTCAAACACTAGTACCAGATCTCAGAAATGGAGCCACTATGGGACTAATTAAGAGAGAGATAATAACCATTGATTGAAGAATGGACTATTTTCAGTGCTTCACTTTTTCTATAGTTCTTTGATTCCACATTTATGTATGGATGTTGTTATAAATTTAATTATTTTTTCATAGCTTGCTAGTAGAATTATACATGTATGTACATATCATTACACATATAAATCATATAAGTACATGGACTCATACTAAAAAAAAAAGGATTTCAAAAAACACAGCTAATGAAGGCATTCCAAAGACCAGATAAGTTGAAGAAGATGTTGTTTTCTGATAAATATTTGGGCCTGTGACCAGACAAAGTACTAGACACTTCTGAGTTCTCATCTCAATGATCAACAAGAAACCTCTTAGGCATTCTAATGAATTGCATTAAATTACTTTAGAATTGCATTAGAATTGAGATGGAAATGAAACATGAAGTCATTATTTTTTCTTTTCAGATAATTTGCAGCCATAACACATAATATGTGTATGAAGAAATTAGACACTGTTGAACAAAACTCTACTTTCAATTATCAGCACTATGTAGTTATATGATAAGGTTATGTAAAAGAAGGGAGGCAGGTCATCAGATGGGCTTCAGCTTGATGCACAGTAGATTCTGAGACAGATGAGGAAGGGCAAGGAAGGGGACAACAGGTAGGGCGAAACCCACTCACCCACAAAGAGCATGACTGTTAGCAAAGTTGGGAGCTCTCTGCAATTTAGTCTAAATCACACCCATATTTAGAGCATTTCAGCTCTAAATTGCCTGATTATGTGTTGTAGAAATATAGAAGAAAGCTTTTTAACCTTCACAGCCCTCTCCAATACCTTCTAATAATCAAAATGACCATACACATCTGAAGTGGACTGATTTCAGAACTATTAAAGGCTCTCCCTTGGGTGTTCTGAACTGTTCCATTAGAACAATTTAAATTTTTCCCTTACCTTTAAGTGTATTGCACTATCAACTTCCTCTAAGTTGGGGACCTTCTGTAAAGCATATTAAATATTATTATAACTTGTAAAGACACAGACCAACCGAGTTTTAACAAACTTCTCCTACATCTATCATCATATTTATTTTCTGCCTGCTCCTAGGCAGGTAAGAGTGCTAGCACTGAAGCCCAGGCTCCAATCAGCCCTGCCCAGTCACAGCAACAGGGAAGTTCATTTGTCTCAAAACACTTCTCTCCGTATATTTTTTTAGCTGTTTCCTTCTGAGTAATCAGTGAATTCCAAACCCTTTGAGAAACAACAAATATGTTCATTAAAATCAAGTCAGTGAGTTGAAGGATTTCATCAACTGCAGTAGGGTATAAAGGAAAGCAGAAATCTGGTGACATGGTTCTTTCTGAGCAAAATTGAGCTGCAAAAAAAAAAAAATTCAGTTATGCTTTAGTAATGGGAAAAATGTTAGAAATTTACTACTGTATGATTAAACATAAAACTTTATCTCTTCTTTCTTAATCTGACTTATTTGCTCACTGCCCCATTGAACTTAAGAAAATAGCTTAAGAAAATAGTTTCGCATTGAAGAATACTAATTATAAAAACTGCTTAGAAAACATTTTATCTTCTAATGAAAAGAAAATAAGGTATATTATAAAAACATGATTATTTGAAAGAATTCAGATATATATTATTATAAAAAGGTAAGAAAAAACAAATCCAGATAAACTTCACTGTTCTTGAAAAAAATCAATTGATGTTTTAGACAAAGTCACAGAATTATGAATGAAAGGGCCAAAGCTTTGATGGATAAATCAGACTTACAGATATTTAGACTGATAGATATTAATCTACTTGACTAGTTGCTTAACTCCAGCTCCTTTTCAATCAAAATTACTTTCAGTGCTGGCCATATGCTAGAATCATGCAAAAGCTTCCATTTATTTAATTACATTTTTCCGTTAGATTGGGTACTAAGCTTTGCAGATTACTCAATGTTGAAAAGCATTGTGTTGGAAGTGAGACAATACCTCTGTGAATGATGCCAATAGAAACACAATGGTATGAAACATTGGTGGTAGCTTTACTCTGCAAATTATATTTGTGAGAATCCTTCCATGTTTTGGGAAAAACATATACATGTGCTGAATTAGTCTTTCCATAAAGGTTATTGATGCCTGTCAATCCAGAACCATGTAGAACACAAATTCTACACATTTTATATAGGATAGTGGAGTTCCTTTTTTTTGAAAGATAATTTATTAATAGAACTTTTCTTGAAATTAATGCATGACCAAATTTTTCATTAATAAAAATGTCACATGAACAGAAAATATTGGCACCTAGCCATTAAGAATAAGATTATTTCAAACTGAAAATATGTTTTCCCCTGAACGAGCTTCAATTAAAAATTTCCAAGCAGAATATATGTAGTTTAAAACCTAAGTGTTATTGTGTTGATCCAATATTTGAACAAATATTGCCGTTGTTCAAAACAGTAATGGTTTTTCCATTTTCTCTTTTTAGATTTTTAAGTAATGAAAATCATTGACATTGTCAAAGTTGACACCCTTACCTTGGACTCCTATGGGAAATCAAAAAGAATGCCACTCAGACTGATAGCTATCCAAATATCATTGTTTCCTCTTAACCCCAACTGCCCTTCAATATTTTAAATTTTGTAACTACTGTAAAATATAAGAAGATCAGAAGCCACAAGTGTAAATTCAGGAACAGGTGTTATTTATTGGGATTTGCTGCTCCCTGGCCAAATTCACCTGCACTGCCACAGTGAGGATGGGCAGGGGAAGTGACAAGCAGGCAGGGGAAATGGTATGCAGAAAAAATGGTGCTGGCCCTGTGTTGGGCATCTGCTTTTATAGTTTGGGGAAAGGGAAGAAGTTGATGGGGATGACCTCTCTGAGATTGGCTGGTGCACCCATCAATCATCAAGTGTCTGGGAGATACTATTGGAGTTTGTCTGCCAGCGTCTTGATTGGCTGTTCGTTTCGCAGGCCAGCTGCCTTGTTCCCCACCTCCAGCCAGCCACCATGGCGGCAGCCATGGCCTCGTGGCCTGGATGAAGCCCTTTCCCCAACTTCTTCAGCCCTATTTGATTACTTTTTAATACTTTTCTTTATGTCCTGTCAATGAATTCAACTTAATATCCTTGTATGAATCCATCCATTTAGTTAAGGAATTCTTTAACTATGGAAATGCCTATTATTATTAAAATTTCATAAATATACTAAATGATAACCATAGTTTGCAAAAACTAGTATTAACTCATCCAAAATTACAATATCAAAGATATTGTGTTATTCATGTTGTTATTTTATGTGGCTTTTATAAAGATCTAAGTTGTAATTTTGACAATTGGGAATGAATTAATTTTTCAAATGTGTAAACCTCAACTTTATATCATGTGTTCAAGATAGTTGATTTTATTAAAATTTTAAGGAGTTAAAATTGTGCATATGTAATGTCATATAGATAACACCATTTTAAGTTTTACTAGTAAAACAAAATACAGGTACTTTGAGTCGTTCTACAGTACATAGAGTAGTACAAGCTTTCAGTTATTAAGATCTGAGTGTTGGCAGAGTTGGATTCTTCTGAACTCTCTGTTCAAGTATATAAGCATCTTATTACATTTTAAAGGTTTTCTGGCTATCTGGTATCCCTTGGTTTGTAGAAACACCACTGTACTTCCTTCATCTTCACATGAAGGGCTCCCTATGTGAGCGGCTATTCCCAAACATAAACTTCATAGATGGGCAGCCATCCAGTTAGAGTAGAGCTGACCTAATGACTTCATTTTAACTTAATTACCTCTAAGGCTCTGACTATAAATAAAGTTACATTCTGAAGTACCAGGATTTAAGGTTTCGACTTCTATCTTTAAGGGTGACTTAATCTGAAAAAGAGAATTTTAAATAGAAAGGGTTGTTTAAAAAACAACATTAATATATAGCAACATTTTATAAAACTTTATGCAGACATTGGTTTAGATATGTGTGACAGCAGGTGTTGGTGACGAGTCCTTGTGGCTAGGATAAGTCCTGTGTGGATGAATCATTGGTGGTCCTAAGCTGAAATGAACTCCCTCAACAACTGCTGTTGGTATATTTTCCTACAGGGGGTACACCTATTCGTTCAGGTGACCATTAGGTCTCTGAAACTATGGGACACTGTAGTTCATTCAGAAGTATTCCCTAAAAACATCTTCTATGGTAGGTCTAGTAGTTTTTCTAAACAAATTCTCAGGTCTTCTTAATTTCCTCCCAGAATGAAGAATGTCTTCTATCAAACTTCAGGGCTAAAACCGCCAAGTGTCAAGTCTAAAACCACACTTCCTGAGTAGTATTGTGGTTCAAAGGAGTTGCCTTTAAATTCCTAGACAGGAAACTCGTTCATGAGACAATGCCAAGCTTCTTGAAGTTCTCAATTAGCTAATAAACCTGCCCTTCTTTTCCGCAGGGAAGGGTCTGCAAAAGGTATACACATCATCAGACCTAACCACACTACTGTCTTGTCTTCCTCTTTTCACTTCTGTTTTTCATGCTTGTCTTAGAATTACCAGGTGTATGATAAAATAAACACATGTTTGGAGGTGGGTAAGCAAGGCAGAAATTTTATTTCCTTGTCAGGATGGACTTTGGGGTGGGGGGTTCTTAAGCACCTGCACACACAAAGGAAATCCACGGTTTGTATCCCCAGTCTGATATAATTCTGCCCTTCACTCCAATTGGAGGAGCTCAGGGGTATAATCTACATGATGGGCAACGATTGGATATGGCCAGGTACAGGAAGTAGGTAGGCAGGGTATGGAAAGTCAAAGAAGGTAAGTGGAGTACAGGAAGTCAGCACCGCTTACCTGTGTAAGGAGACGCAAGCCAAGATACTTTAGTGAGTTACTCCTAGGAATTCTTGAGAAAACCTCTAGTTCCTCTATTTTCTTCTATTAGTGCCATCTGCCAGGATGGGTCAGGGTCTTGTTGACCATATGTGACTTCACTTAGAAGCATCAGAGACATCACACTTTCCAATGACCATCCTCCTTTAGCATCATGCACATTAGGTGGCTTTCTGTTCTCTGGGGTCATTTGATACCCCTGACCAGGACGTCATGTCACCAAGAGTGATCAAGCCTATAGAGAAATCCCATTGTCCCCTGAGTTTTAGCTGACCAAATAGAGCAAGGGCCAAAATATTGACTATTTTTCCTTAATCCTTTAATTTCCTTACTTTTGGTTTCTTGGTTTTGGTATTAAATATCCAGCAGGCCAATTTAATCAGTCCTTTAGTAGGAGTTCAGGGCTTTAGCTCTTAGGTGTATAGTTCTAGAGTTACTTACACCTTTTTATTTAGTTGTGATCAGTACTACTGCTGGATGTCAGTCTTACATCCTGTGACAGCTTGTTATCCCAGATTAACTCAGGTTGTTATAGAGATTATACTTCTTCAAAGCATGCAGACAATAGTTAAAAGGTTTTACAAGAAGAAATACACAATGAAAAACAATAATAAAAATATATTTGGTTGCATAATAGTTATGAACCAAGAAATGTAATTTTTACAATCCCAAACCTTTAACATGAATCAAAAGCTAAGAGAGCTTTTAACCCTCTGCCTATGGAAAAAGTAGTAAAATGCCTTCATGTTTCACATTGTCGATACTTAATCAAATTAAGTTCTCCCTATTGTGCTTCAAATATGTCTTTAAATTTTCATTCTAGTGCAAGCAGAAACACAAAATGATACATAACATTGATGACAGCTTATTTTTATCCAATTACAAAATATTAAATGATGTCAATAAATTTCCAAAATTTGTTGTCTCCATAAGGCAGAAAGAAACTAACATTGCAGAAAACTTTAGTTTTGAAACACCATCTTGATAATGTGTTTCCCTAAGCTTCACATTTAAAGAGATTTGTATACGAGAGGACATGAATGTATCTAATATACAACAAAAGTCAATGATACCATCACGATTATATTAATGTCCTTATATTAATTAAGTTTGACCTTCAAAGATAAATTTAGACTCCATAATGTGTGGAAATTACAATTATAGGTCTAATACTGACTTGAATCAAAGAATAACTCTAAATTTTCTATACTTAATGATCAGAAATAGTTATAATCAGGTGTTTAAATGCATCTTCCTTATATAACAATGAAATTTTTATGTAGTTAAAGCAAACAGATACATACAAATCAGGCCTTAAAATGGAAATCTGGCCTTCCAGTATAGGTAAAAGTTTCAATTTCTTTCAGATTTAGTTTTCTTAAGTGAGTAAACCTATCATCAGGAATTATTATATCAAGATATTGATATGATAGTACATTAATATTTGACCTTAGGAGAATCCTTAAACTTTAACCAATTGGGCCAATTATATTTTATTTAATCGCACATAGACTTTTAGATTTACCTTCCACAAACCTTCTGCAACTTACTTAGACATTCTATAGCTTGCCTACTTTACCATACAAAATATATTTTCATCTGAAACATTTCTTTCATTCTGATTTTCATATCAAAGTACTTCTACACTATTATTTCCTATATTTCTTTTTTTAGGATCCATTCTTAAATTTACATTTTGAAATAATCCTCATAATATTTCTGAATTTTTTTAATAGCTCCTCTTAATAAGATCAAATACTTTATGCTATTTACATTAATTTTCTTTTTTCTTAAAGATAGAGGAACAGTGAGAGAGAGAGAGAGAATCAATTTTATTTAGTTTTTCATGTGGCTTTCGTTGCTCTGAGACATCATTGTATATGTGGTGCTGGGGTTCGAACTCGTGTACTTGTATGTGCCAGGCAAACTTGTAATAGCTGAGACCTCACTCCAGCCCCTTTTTTACTGTACTTTTATTGAAACACAATTGATAATTTTTGCCATCTTTGTATGTAGAATCATACCTGTTAGAATTACCACTGGGATTTTAGTGAAGTCCCAGAAACAAAGCAACCTTTTTTTATCTACCAGTTTGTAAGTGCACATTTAATAAACTCAAACATCACCTTATAGTTCAACCCAAGAGTACTTGAATTTATATTAACTATTGATATTTTAGCATTTTAACTTTTTAAATTAGAAGCCTCCTCTAACACATTTATGATAATTAATTCTGCTTACATTAATTCTAATTTAGTCTTTTTAAAAGTTAACTTTGTAAATCAACACATCAAACAAGTGAAGTTAAACAGTGTAAGTCATTTCTCCCCTGCTGAAGAAAAACCCAAGAAGGAATGAATGTTACACTTTAAATATTTATAGAAATTGACATTCCATTGATTGACCACCTAGAAAAACATGTGGGCTAGTAATCTTAAATTCATCTTTACTCTTATTTGCTTACACAATTTAAGTTGAACCTTTGTTTAAATCAAGTCACCTGAACTAAAAGTCATTTGGACCCATTTCCCCTCCATTATTTTTTAAATTTATGAGTGCTTGTTTATAACCCAATTTGTTATCATGTTGACATAACATAAAACAAACATAACAGACATATACACAAACATACAACATAGATGTGCATACACACATAAAAACCAACAGGAAACAAAGATTTTAGAGCCTTGAATAATTCACCTCTGACAAAAGATAACAAGAAGGGTAGAGGTCAAAAAGAACTTCCATAGTTAGAAAAAAAAAAAAAAAACAAGACTGAACTGAACAAAAATATGATCAAGGGTGAGTGTCACCATAAAAAACATGAGCTCAAAAAATGCGAAAGTTGAAAAACAGAATTCTTTCCATTTTCCTTTCCTATGCCCAACTGGAGGAAAGAGGGAAGCTGCAGGAATTAGGGAGTTCCCCAAAGTTCCCGGGTGTGCCGCTCATTTTACAGATTTAATCCCAGCATTTAGGCCAGTGCCTGCATTGCCCCAAGGCATAATGCAGATAGATTTCCTCCAGAAATCCAAGCATGAGAGAGGAATTTAGCAGAATTTTAGCCTATAACAGTAAAGGGTCTTTTAAGTTCTATAGCCTGTGGCTTGGATTTAAAGTTGCTTCTTTTTGTTTTTTATTTTTTTGTTTGCTTGCTTTCTTTTGTTTTCCTTTCCTATGATTATCTTTGCAAATTTTAAATGTAGCCCAGAGGACTATCTAAGGAATTTTAGTTTTTCCCACCTTTGTTGGCACACAGTTCCTGTGGAACAAAACTTTTATTTCCCTTCCCATTTTCTCCTGGGTATGATTCTGGGTCTCTGAGTCCAAGAAAAATAACCTAGTTATTTTCTTCGGTGGAGGTCTGTTACAACCTCTTTATTACCCTGAGTTGCTGCTCTGGATTCTGACCAGTACCCTCCCAGGTTGTTGGCACCACGGATTTAGAGTTTGTGCATTCACCCCATGTCTCAGGCACATCTCAGTCACTCAAATCAAACCCCAGGAGATGATTTGACCACAAGGGCAGTATATATCCCTTTCCATCCATGAGTTTAGGTAAACAATTTTCCTACCATTGGCTCATGCATGAGATTATTTGTTTTCCAAGGTCCTGGCTTGGGCCCCTTCCTGAGTAGCTTTTCCATCTTTGACCTTGAGTCTCCTTGGCCATGGGAGTCTCTGCTGCTCCCCACCCCCAAGACTACCATAAGGAGACAGTGACACATCTCCCCATAGGAGAGGGAGCTTCATGACTCCCCACCCACTCCAGGTGACTTACAGAGCCCCACGCAGGGCACCAAATTTTTAGAATTACTGGGCATGTGCTAAAACAAACACTTGGTCAGTGGGGGTATGCAACATAGAAATTTTACTCCCATGACAGAGTGGGCTTTCAAGGGGGGGGGGTTCTGAAGCATGCACAAGTGCAAAGGAAATCTGCAGGTATTTATAACCAGTCTGATGCAATCCTGCCCTTCATTCTGATTGAAGGAGCTCAGGGGTACAGTCTACGTGATGGGCTAAGATTGGATTGAGTCAGATGCAGGAAGCAGGCAGGCAGGGTATGGAAAGTCAAGGAAGGTAAGTGGGGTACAGGAAATGGTCAGTGCTTACAGGTGTAAGGAGCACGTGTTGGAGAGTTTTAAGCATAGCTTCCTCCGAGTCCTCCCTGACTTAAAATGGCTTCCTTTCCTATGGAACCTTAAGGCTGCATTCTGAAAATGGACCATCAGACTTCCTATGCCTCACAATTTGGCATTAATCTTATAGCTTCTTTCTGACATGGAACAAGTCCTCTATGACATTGAAAGGAAGCTCTAGGTTCCACTGTTTGTATAAATAAAGACTTGAGACCTCCAGCCTTTGTATTTTATTGCTGAAAGAATGATAAAAGAACCTGGGGAATCTTTCCTTTCTCAGTAATGATTTTTCTCACACCTAGTATCACTGTCCAGTCCTATCTTTCATATTGAAACTTATTTTCACAAGCTTTTTTTCCTTGGGAACACTTTTCAAAAATCCTAAACTAGCTGGGTGTGGTGCCACAAGCCTGTAACTGCAGAGGCTCAGGAAAATGAGGCAGGAGGATTGCAAGTTCAAAGCTAGCCTCAGTAATGTAGTGAGGCCCTAAACAACTTAGTGAAACTCTGTCTCAAAATAAAAACTAAAAAGTGTTAGGGATGTGGCTCAGTGGTGAAGCACCTCTGGGTTCAATCCCTCGTATCAAATGAAACCAAATTATTTTTTCCAAACTTGTTGCCAATTCCTATATGTCAAAAGCAACCAGAGGAACAATTCTATACTATACAAGAATGAAAAGGAAAACGATTATTTTCAAAAATTTATTATACCTATGTGTCAAACTCTATATACTGATTAAAAACTTTGTTTTAGCAGGCTTCAAACCACTCCTCTTGTTCTATATAAAAGATAAAATGAGTTGTTATAAGCTATAGTCATCCTGCCATGCTGTGCTGCATTAGAAGTCATTCTGGGCTGACGTGGTGACTCAGCAGTTCTGTGCTTGCCTGGCATGCATGAGGACGTGAGTTCAAACCCCAGCACCACATATGCAATGAAATATTGGAGCAATGAAAGTCACATGAAAAACTAAATAAAATTGATTCTCTCTTTCGGTCTTTCTCACTGTCCCTCTCTCTTTAAAAAAAAAAAGTCATGCTTGCTTTCTGCATTTAAAGAGCTGGAATTGCTAATCACTATTACTGCTAGCAATAAAACTGTTATGCTCTTTTAAAAACAAACACATCAAAATGATCTGTCAAACTGTGAAGACAGAATAACATTCATTTATCTAGGTATGAAAATTGAAAGCCAGTTATCAGCAATTTGAAATCACAGTTTCAAATTATTGTTAATCTGGTAAAAAATACAATATTTATTTGAGAAAAAATTAAAAATAGGAAATACACAAAGACAACTTTATTCAGAAAAATTATTAATCAATATTTCAAATGAAGTGTAAAATATACCAATGGTTCCTGAGTGAGTTCTCACGAAGCCATCCATTCTCTTTTCCTATGTTACTCAATAGTCTCTCCTCAGCTCCTCAGCCTTCCATAGCTATTTAATAACCACTTCATGGGAAAAAAAGAAAAAAAAACATTTCAAAATGCTGTTAACTTTATTTTTCTTATATGGCTTTATATTTTGCTTTAAATTTAAAAGTCATGTCAGTGAAATGGCTTATTGTGATCTGTTTCAAAAGAAGGAATAAAGAATTTCTCAGTTTGCCACTTACCTAGGTACAAAAAAGAAAAATAAAAACAGAAATAAAACATGATCTTTGATGTTATCCACATCATTTGCACAAACTAAGTCCATGCTGGTTAAAGAAGATATTAATACTCCACTGATCAATTTTTTATTGTAAAATTAAATAATTTATGTTTAATTTTCCTGGCTTAATATGAATATGGGAGCCTTCCTTGCATTTTGATTTCCCAAGTCACCTTTACTAATTGGTGCTTTAGGAAATCAGCAAAAGGAGGATCTCTGGGGTTTCTGACTCGCACATTCATCTGCTTCAGCAATTGAAGCATAGCAGGGCTTACATATTCTAGGGTGTGTGGATTTTTTATTGTTTTCTCTACATTGATTTAACTACACTAAACATCATAAAGTTAATAATAGCATAAAAGCATTATTGCAGTGACAGCTTAGAAGAAACTTAAAACACTACAAGTCAAAAATCTCAGAAAAGGGCAAATCCTGTCAATATAAGCATTTCATCAATTATATTATAATGCTTATAAAAATCTGATAAAAATTCAATTCCACATACATTTAGAGGTATATATGCCCTATATATGTGCACATATGTGAATATAAATACACCTATGCAAAAAATTGAAATGGGAAATTACATAAATTATTATTAATAATTAGATTCAACCAATTATATGCTATCTCTTGAGAGATGTCAGGTAACAAGTGTAAATGTTATTGATAAAATGGCAGCATATAAGTACTGTAGAGATAAACATAGAAGAAATTCACTCTCATGTAAACAACCACTGATTTCAGTAGGAAATTAAAACTTTAAAAAAGTAAGTTTATTAATTAGTACATTTAGTAAAAATGGTAACTATTCAGCCTATGTGTACATGACTCTGAGAAAACAATCTATTTTCTAAAAAGCTAAACTTGGAATGAAGTATATCTCTTTCTTCACCAAGATCTTTAAAAATGTAAATGCCAAAGAACCAAATTTGCAAAACTATCCAGGACTACATCAAAGAGAAGTACTTTATTCAGATAAATATAAGTTCTGAGAATCTGGGTAATATGGTTTATGACCAAATTTTCAAAAATCCAGCCAATAAGAAGAACTTGATTTTATAGGTGGAACATATCAATAATTTATAAAATTTAAAAGCCAAAAAAAGAGCCAAGACATGAATTTGCAACTGGATATCTATGTATTTATCTCAATTTATTCTGTGCAAACCCACAACTGTTCACTCTTCTCTCTCTCCCCTTCTCTTTCTTTCTGTGTCCATTTCTCCCTCCTGCAAGTAGAAATGAACTTTTTGTTAGAAGTTTAAGAATATTCAGTACTTAAAATTTATGATACCTACTTGGGTTTCCTTTATAATATTCTGTGATATGAGAAGCTATGTTAAATGCTTTCCCTGTTTAGATTATATTGCATACAAAAATGTGGTTCAGTGCATCACTAACACAGTTGTAATGTAGAGGATTTAAACACTGATTTAGGTAACCTCAGATTTGCAGAGGGTCAGCACACTGCCTGCCACAGAGGACAAGAAATGCTTTAGAACATGCATATTTCTCACCCAGCATTCTTCACAGACCGATGAAAATGTCAACTTAGCTGATGGCAAAGGATAAGAAGACATTTGCAAAAAAGAATGCATGAGCAAATTTGCCTTTAGTACACATTTTCTTAGCATTAGTAAAAGTTAAAGGTTTCAGCAACAAACCATTGGAAAGTGATTGGAATGAGATTTCAAACATAGTGACTCTTATCTTGCACAAAGATGTGCCACATTAAACAACTGCCAAGAAATGAACTGCAATGCATTAAAATGAGGAATTTTGAGAATTTTCTAAGCTAATTTCCTATTTTTTTGATTTCATATCTAGCATGAAAAGAAGGCAAATCACTTCTTCAAAGGGTAAAATGAAAGAATATTGATTCATTGGTTGCATATTAATCACCATTGAGTTAGAAGTCATAATAGAATTATTGATATGGGTATAAATGATTTGATGTTTATTCCTTAACATGCCTTGTGGAAGAGTTGCCAATGCGTGCACATAAATTAGAGATAAGATTCTTTTAAATTTTGAATCATGTCTGTAATGGAAAATACTTCATGAAAGGTATTATATTATCCCAAGAGAGGGATTTCTTTTTAAACATTAATTCATTAGCCCTGAAAGGTTCAGGAATGGAGAATAAGCTACTCTCTTGCCTTCAGGGAAGGATATAACATTTCAGATTCACCTTATGCTTCTTCATACTAATAGAACTCACCATTAAATTAAAAAGAATCTCCATCTGGTTCCTTTAGTATAAACTATATATTATACTCCCTACCATAAATATATAAGTGCGGAGTCTTAGAAATAGACTCAGTAGCAGTGAGCAGTTAGACAGTACACAGTTTAACCAGACGTTTGTATTCATTCTTATCTGTATCATTTACATCAATCTATATTTATTTAATACCCCTGATAGTAATTGTTGGACAGAATAAAAAGGAATGTGAGATTTGGTTACTAATGTCAAATGATTTCTAATCCATATAAATTTGCTAGGTATGTCATAACAAAATACTATATGCTGGGGGGCTTAATGACAGAAATTTTTCTTGACACAGTCCTTGATGCTAGGATATCAACATAAATACCAGCTGGTTTGGTTTCTTCTGAGTCCTCACTCCTTGGCCTGTAGAAACCTGCCCTTTCTCTGTGTCCTCACCTGATTTTCTCTGGTTTTATGCATGTTTCTGGTATCTTTATCTTGTAACTGAATTTCCTCTTCTTATGAGAATACTAGTGGTGTTGATCAAGAGACCCATTCTGAAGATGTCATTTTAACTTAATCACTTCTTTAAGTATCTTTTTTTCCCCCAAATATATTTACACATTGTTGTATTGGGGTTTGTTATTTCAATATATGAATTTTGGGAAAATGCATTTCAACATGTAACACAACCTAATTGCTTTTTGGAGGATCTGTATATTGAAACAGGATTCTTTCCAGGCCTTATTCATTAGTTCCAATATTAAAAACAAATTCAAATTTATTAAAAATGCAAAGATGTGTGTGTTTGTGGGAATGGGTGTGCATACCTATAAGGTCCTATCTACAGTTGTCATTTCAGGTCCTCACTCTAGAAATCACCTTCTTTTTCTCCTGCATTCATTTTTATTTTCGGCTGAATGATCTAATCACCATACAAATTTACAGTTAGTTCTACACAGAATGATATCATCTCTTGAATTCATTTCTTTCCTCAAGTACTGACCTATTCATTTATACTTTTAGAAGAAAATTCTTTCAATTTGAGGAATTGTTATACTCTCTCACTTTTTTTTTTAATCTTTATCCCCTCGTCCACTCTCAAATAAAGGCACTGCTTCACAGAAGTGCCAGTTGGCCAAATGCAATAGTTAATTCAAAGACCTAAATCTAATGGTTTTATTAACAAGTGGAAGTCATTGTTTCAATTATTCCTTTCCTTGGAAGCACACTGTGGCTTCTGGGATAAAAAGTTGTCTGGGGGTATTATTTTTAGAACATTTTGCTTGTTTTATCTTTTCTACCTCGCTGACTTCTTTCTATTTTGCTGGTTGTTCCTCACCTCTCCAAACTTTTAGTTTTTCTAGTGAAATCATAAAATATTTAGGTCCAGACATTAAAACTTACTCCTTTGCAGTCAAATAGCACCCTGCACCTCCCATCCAAGCGTCTGGTGATCGCTGCCCTTTCCCAGCTTTAGTACAGGAGTGCCATTTCAGTCAGCTGTTTGATTTTTAGTCTTCTCTCCAGGGGCTCTATTCCCTTAAGCGACGATTTTTATTAATTAGGAGTTTGCTGTGCAGATGGAGCAGTCCCACTTCAGAAAACACAACTTGGTGAGAGGTTGGCCTTGGTTCCGGATACAATTCACCTTTTTAGCTGACTGCCCTTATGCAGTGTGCAAGCATCAGAGCCAGCTCTTATGGTTTAGATATGTCCCCCAGAAGCTCATGTGTGAGACAGCGCAAGAAAGTTTAGAGGTGAAATGATTGGGTTATGAGTGGCTTAACCTAATGGAAACACTATTCCACTGTAAGGGATTAACTGAGAGGTGACTGTAGACAGGTAGGGAGTGGCTGAGGAGGTGGGCCATTGGGGGCGTGCCTTTGGAATGTAGATTTTGTGAGTTGAAGTTAGTCTCTTTCTCTGCTCTCTGGTGGCCATGTCTTAAGCTGCTTTCCTCAACCACACCCATCTGCCATAATGATCTGCCTCACCTGGAGCCCAGAGCTATGGAGTCAACTATCTGAAACCATCAGCGCCAAATAAACATTTACTCCTCTAAATTTTTTTTTTTTTTTTGCCAGATCTTTTGATCAAAGCAGCAAAAACTTTCTCAGACTCTAGTCATGACACCACCTGTGTTCCCCACCCTGCTTAGCCATTTCATGTAAGGTCATGTCCTTAACCATATGTTAGTGCTTCTCCTGTGCATGTCCATCTTAGATTTTTCTCCCTGGATTCCATTACATATCTCTAAATTTCTTCTTGACACAGGTAGTTGAATATTGAGACATTTGAGATTTAAGGTATTGAAAAATGAATCTCCCACCCAAAATCCTGCTTTACAATCTTAGTTAATTGCAGGACTTTTGGTCTAGTAGCTTACCTCTTCTTTCCTCCCTACCCAAAAACTAAGAATCACCTGTTCTTCTTCTTTTCTTTCCACATTTGATCTGACAGAATATTTTGTTAATTTTACATTCAAAACACATGCAGAATCCTGTTACTCAACTGTGAATGCCCAACCCAACCATAGATTTTTCACTTTCAAACATCTCCTTGTGTTGGTTTCTATCTATTCATACAGTATTTTTATATGCATTATCTCTTAGGGATTTTTTCACTTGAATATCTTTGTACTGAGATGCAAATTAACTCATTACAGCATTAAAAAACACACTGGTATATTAATAGAAGTTTCTTACAACACATTCTCCACATTTCTCTCAAGAATGGCCAGTCTTGGGGCTGGAGCTGGAGCTCAGTGGTTTCAGCACTTGCCTCACATGCACAGGGTCACGGATTTGTACCCCAACAACACATGCACAACAAAGTGTCTGTGCAATGAAATCCACATGAAAAACTAAATAAAATTGATTTTTTCTCTCTTACTCCCTCTCACTGTCCCACTCTCTCTAAAAAAAAAAGATTTGTCAGTCTGATCCACTCAGGTGGAGTTCAGGTGGAGGTCAGGTGTGGGGCAAAGTCTTCTCAAAAGAGTCATCCCCTATGCTATACTGTACCATGAAGCTTCTCCACCCCTGTTTGCATGCTTGATTATTTTGCTCATTTAAATTCAGAACTCACTTCTGCCACTCTGGACTTGATACAGGAGGATCACCTCTTCTCTTTCAAGGAACACAGATGATTATCTATTTTTGGCTGAGGGTTGTGTAAGAACAGGATGTTTTCTTACTTCTACCTCATGGATAATTCTGTATGTAACTTCTATGATGCCCTTGCCCTTTCATCAGCTCTATTTCTAATGACTCCTTCCAGCTTTCATTATTTTATTAAAACAACAAAATGTAGCTTAATTTGATCTGTCATAGACTGGAAAAGAAGGGCAAATATTTCAACCAAGAGTGTCTTAAGGACTGCTGCTCCCACATTGTGTCATTCTTTAGATTTGCACGGTAAAATTTCAACTCCCAACACTCTGCTCTCACACTGAACAAAATGCATTTCTATTCATACTTCCTAAATCTTTACATTTTTTTTCACTTTTGCCTCCTACAGCAAGCTGAAAATTCTTATTTCAGTCATCCACATTGAAGGTATTACACCCTCTTCGTTTTTTCTCTTTTCAAATACTAACATCTGGGCTGGATCGGTAGCTCGATGGTTATATCGCTTGCCTGGCATGTGCGAGTACACGAGTTCAAACTTCAGCATCATGTACACAACAAAGTCTCGGGGAAACAAAGTCACATGAAAAACTAAATAAAAATTGCTTCTCTCTTTCTCCCTCTCTCACTGTCCCCTCTTTCTTTAAAAAAAAAAATACTAACATCTAGTCAGTGACCAAACCTTGTTTCTTCTGTCCATGCTATATTTTGCAATTATATATTCTTCTACAGTGGTACTATGTTATAAAATTTGACTGGGTAGGTTTGACAAGTAATCTCTATCCATTTCTTCACTCTCCATCCAAATTTTCCTTGTGGAATTCTGATACATTAATTTTGTTGAGAAATAGCAGAAATTTTTCCTTTCTCTTGTTGCTTGTAACTTTTGGCCATGAAAATGGTTTCTGAATAACATAATAAACTGTCTTCATAAGAGATTCAGATCTCTTAATAGCATGTGTGATGTATGTAACCCTTTGGACCATATGGCTCCTTTGTAGTTTGCTTATATTAGAAAGGTCATCAAAATCTGTAATTGAACATTGAGAGAATTACAATTTATCAACTAAGATGCTTAATCAATTGAAACACCTATGTGTCAGGTAGACATCTTTCCTAACTTATGTCTGCTTACAGAAGACTTTTAAATTTCCATAATGGTGTAGTGATTGAGGATCTGGAAGGCAAAATCAGGAACATATATGTTCATGCTTTGAAGATGAGAGATTTTTTAATCTTTTACCTAAGGATCATCTATCATTTTTGATTAGTTTCTAAAAATAGTTTTGATTAAAAGATTATTTGAAAAATATCTCTGACTACCTGTTAATAATCAGTCTTAGCAAATTATAAAATATTCTCCAGTTGCTATGAAAGGAGGAAATTGTTATAAAATTGGATTTGGTCAAACGTAAGGCAAAAAACAACTCTAGTCTTGTCACAGGTATTATCTCCCTGATTGTTCCAAGTGGACTGAGCACATAGTGAGGCAAGAAAATGTCTCATTGATATAAGGATTTGCTCTGTTGCCTTCTGCTCAAATATATCTTCCCTCTTCATTTAAACTTACAATAAGGGTCACCATCATGGTTTCCTACAGGGAAAAGTTTAAAGAATGAATTCTTGAAGATTAGAAAAGGATATGAATGATATTTGTGAATTACATCTAGAATACTATTTGCTCCATTATCTGATTCTACAGAAAATTGTCACTTTCATTTCAATCTGTTCTCAATCAACCATGCTCTCATCATTCCAAGAATTTTCCTCCAATACTCTTCCTTAGACAAATGACCCTAATCACCTCAAATATGACTATATTTGAAGTCCAAGTAATCTGCTTACTTTATTATGAAAATTCAGGTTCTCTGTTTTTTTTGTTTGCCTATTTGTTTTTGTTTAGTTTTGTCAGATTGTCAACACCTTTATCCTCCTTCTAGAAAATCAGTATATTAGCATATTTTGCATGTGCTCTCTTCTTTAAAGCTGTTAAGAAACTATGAGGATCTTCTAAGCAGGGATTGTATTATTTATAAGGCAATTATGCAAAATATATAAAGAAAGGAGCCATCAGAATCTAGGTCTTCAGATTTAAATTAGTTTTCTTTGCATGTGAAATTATTTGTTAATAATACTTATTGGTCAAGTAAATCAAGTGATGTTTTAATTAAAAATTGTATGATTTGTTGACCTTGGAATATGAATATTAATATACTTACTTAATGCATCCATTATGTAGATTTACTGCATTCATCATAGCATCTGCCTTTAGGGATAAAATTAATTCAAATATTCTGTTTCATCACTTACTATATCATGCTGACATCATCTTATGTCATCCTCTCCTCTTGCAGAAAGGACATAAAACAAATAAGGTTTTCCAGTCATAATGTTATATTTATATCCATTATTTAAAATTTAATAGTTTTGTAATAAACTTTTATTAATAAATAATATCTATATTAGGGCTTTTATTAATAAATAATATCTATATTAGGACATAGTCATATTTGCTCAATCAGCTGTTTGTGTTCTATATCACATGCATGCAGCAATGAAGAAGTAATTGTCAACTATAATCAGGCTTGGTAAGAATTCATTCCCAGAACAAACAGCTCAATATATATAATTTTCCTTTCTCACGATCACAGACTTTAAAATGTGCTTTAAATTTCCATGCATTCTTTTTAAATTTCTACTGTGTCTGTGATTGACTTTAGCATTGTGCTAAGATCTAATTGATGAACTCCACAAAGAATAATTAACCATACTTTGAAGGGTTTTTGTGATTTGAAAACATAATTCATTCTCACCTTGTAGATTAAATGAATTAATAAATTTTGTTTACTGTTTACACAGACATAAGAAGTCCTTTTGGGAAACTGAAAAGAAAACAAAATAATGAACCAATAGATTTAAAGAATTATAACTATTTACATAATTAAAACCTTGTGTATTGCATACCAGTTCTTGATTTTGTAGTAATATAATAAGAAAATAAAATATAAAGAAAGAAGTTGAAAGAAACCATAACCTGTATTTGATTCTTAACTGAGAGTTGATGTGCTTGGTTAATCTTTTCACACTGCCTGCTTAGCCCACGTACTTCCCACCAATCCCCATATTCCACCATCAAATTTGATGATGACTGCCTCATTTGAAAACTGGGACCACAGTTACCATTATTGAAATAGTTGTCCACAGCCTGTGTTCTGACCAGTTTCTGACTTTGCTTATATTCCCTAAGAAACATGTAGATCATTTGCAGTAAATTAACTCAGTATATTTTCCATTTGCTTCATAGATACATTTTATTTTTTCTTT
>PVKS010031086.1:0-23762 GCA_004027875.1 Aplodontia rufa
TGGTGGCTCTTACTCGTCATGGGCTATTGAGCTGGCAGCTCATATGTTCCCAGGACTCCAATAATCAGAAAATTATTCTTTCTTATTAGCCCTCTTAATAAACAGATAATTGAGCTTATTTTTAATAGTCATTACATCATATAGAATAATGTTACAATCTTATAGTATGCTTAATTTTACACACACACACACACACACACAAAGAAATTTAATTCTTTTTTATATCCTGTCCTTCCTTGTGTGCGTTATTTCCATTAACTTAACTGTAAGGAGAAAAAAAATAGCAGATATAGGCTTAAATGATGTTTCTAAAGTTTATACCATTTTTCCTTTCTTGATGATCCTCTTCTCCACTCCTACCTGGAAGGACTTTCAGGTTCTCCATACATTTTTGTCAGTTCTGTTATACCAAGTAACTTTAGCTAAGATCTAGAATGCATTGGTCCTTGGATAAAACTACAGCTCTAGGGGCTGGAGCGGTGGCTCGGCGGTTATGGTGCTTGCCTGGCATGTGCAAGTACTCGGGTTTAAACCCGAGCACCCACGTATGCAACTAGGTGTTGGAGCAATGAAAGGCATGTGAAAAACTCAATAAAAATTGATTCTCTCTCTCTCTCTCACTGTCCTTCTCTTTTAAAAAAATTACAGCCCTAACTTTCCAGATGCTTCTTTATGAGAAGTAAAGTGCTATGCTCATAGTGCCAGTCCTAGTCTGCGATGTCACAGTTTGATTCTTGTTTTAGAGCTTGCTGTTGACAAGATACCTCACCATTACCAGACTGTAAACTGATTTTCTCCTTGATATCTAAAGAATCTGGTGTTAAAGTAACTGCTTTCCCTGATCCAGTTCAACCATCTCATTTTCCTTGGCAGGGCATACAGTTATAATTGGTATTCTGGGTTTGGTGTGATTTGCTTTAAACCCAAGCAGTGAACATGCTTAGAGTTTTTATTTACCTTTACATTATTGACTTTTAAAATTTTTATTAATATAGAAAACATGCAACATATATTTTCAAATTGGCAATGACCAAATGGAACACTTAAAATACCCAGGACTACATATATGAAATGCTATCATTGAAGCAACAAAAACAGCTTAAAGAATCACACCAGCTCTTTGTGCTTTCATCTGGTTATAAAAACATGCCAGAGAACATGAAAGCATCCGCACGTGCACACACACACTCACAGAGTACTGTGAATTCAGTTGGCATCAACATGTTGCAACCTGGGCTGCAGTGGTGGCTCTGTGGTTATGGTGCTTGCCTGGCATTCACTAGGATGCAGATTCAAACCCAGCACCTTGTACACAATGAAGTGTCCAAGCAAAGACAGCCATATGAAAAACTAAATAAAATTAATTCTCTCTCTCTCTTATTATCCCTCTCCTCTCTCTTAAAAAAAAAAGAAAAAGATTTCACAATCAGAGTTTGATGTGTTTTGCTGTAACAATGGCAAATGCAAGTTGGAGTTGTATGTTCTACATAAAATTAATAAGCATAGGTATGGAGAAAGGAAAAGAGGTGTTCATTAACTTGGGGAGAAGACATTCAAATTAACATTCTGCCTCATAAAGCAAGCTGCCTAGTGTGAGTATGATTAAAAGCACAATTATGGTTTTCCATGACTATAAAATATTTTGGAGTAAAATAATTAAAGTATTTAATTTTTAGTATCACCTTATACTATCAGCATGAAAATATCTGTTTTTAAAGAAATTATATATTAAATGAAAGCCATAAATAACATACTTTATTTTTATTTATTTTTTATTTTTTAAAGAGAGAGGGAAACAGTGTGAGAATAAATTTTATTTAGTTTCTCAGGTGGCCTTCATTGTTCTGACACTTCGTTGTGCACCATGGTGCTGGAGTTAGAACCCAGGTCCTCATGAATTCCAAGCAAGCACTGTATCCACTGTGCCACAGCTCCAGCCCAATATATATGTTTTATAAACATTATACTTAAGCTAAAGAAAAAAATAGTAAAAGTAAGTGATATTATTATAATGAAAATCATCATTTCTCTGTGATTCAGGGGAATCCAGACAGGAGTGTATGCTTTAATATAACAAATTTTAGTGCTCTGTATTTTAGGAAAGCAACAGTAGTGAAAAAAACAAAAGACATTTGGAAAATTTCTATATATGGATTGTGCTCCAGAAGTGCATCCTGGTAACGTGTAGATGTTAAGGAACAATAATAAACTCATTTTCATTGTCACTGATTTGTTGCTGTGGTGACTTTGGGGGATGATGGAAGTCAGCATAATCAAAGTGATTATAATTTGAGAGTCTGTGATCCAAAGCAGAGACAAATGTTCATTGGACACAAATTAGGGACCTCATTTTAATGTCCTATAGATTCTGTTTATTATAGTTCCATATATTTTGATAGTTTTGGTTTTGTCCCCAGAAATTTACAAATTCACCACGAATCCATTTTCGAATATTCAAGAGTAGTGTTCATCTAGCACAACTAGGGACGAATGTCTACTAAAGCTTTTGGCACAGAGAATGGAGACTATTTGCTACAAGCTCTGAATTAAGTCTGAGGGTGACATCTCTGATGCTGTGAATGCAGCGTGTACATTGATGCCTTGTTCAGTTGCTCAGTTACAGAAAACACCAGAGAGATCATGCTGATTTAAAAAGGAAACAGGAAAGAAAATGTGGTCTAAATAAGTAGGCCAACTATCTTGAAACATTGCCCTGTTGTCCTCAAGCATAGCATTGCTAAGTGTGACAGGCTATAGGCCCTGTCTCATGGGATGTGTTACAGAGGGTAGACAACCAAAACGCTTGCTTAAAATCTTTATTAAAAAAAAAAAAAAGAGCCAGCATTGTGAAGCCTTCATGTCATTAGAGAATAGAGACATTAAATAGCTCATTACAGTTTGCACAGTGTACTGTTTAGGGACCTCTTTCCCAGTGGGAGTTCTTGGTAGCTGAATCTTTGGCAGGAATTTTCTGCAGGAAAAGTATTTCCCTTGGAAACAGCATTTCATTCCTAGATATTTTATAGCAACCCTCTTTCAGGGGTGTCACAGAGTGGACCATAAAGCAGTAAATATACAAGCCAGCAAACTAGAAGATGGTGTTTCTAATTCTGGAGATGCTCTTAAAGAAATTGTGTGACCTTAGGTTGGCCTCAGCTTCCTCATTTGCAAAATGAAGTCTTTGGAGTAAACCATCTCTGAGCTCTTTTCACCTTGAAAATCCTATGATTCAGGCTACAGTCGCGGCTCAGAGCTTTGAGCGCTTGCCTGGCATTCATGAAGACCCAGGTTCAAACCCCAGCACCACATATACAGTTAAGTATCAGAGGAACAAAGGCCAGATTAATAAATAAATAAAGTTGGTTCTCTCTTTCTCTATCAATCTCTCCCTCTCTCTCTTAAGAAACAAAGAAAGAAAATCCTATGATTATTTTCAGCATTGCAATGTGTCCTTGTTTACCCAAAGGAATGATTCCTTTGACTAAACTGGAAATGAAGTAGAGGTTTATACTGAAAAAAGAAATCGATAGGCAGCAACTCATTTGTCTTACAGTATTTCTTCAGAGACAAGCTGAAGCATATATTTTTGTCAAATGTGAAATTCTCTAATAAGAGATTTAGTAGTAACACATATTAACCACAGTTTAGGCCTCTTCAGGGAAAAGAGTAAGTAAACCCACACAGGTGTAAATGGTAAATAGTATATTGTAAATTTCAGTATAAAATTATCAAAATTATCAAGCAGAAAATCCATAGCACATGTGTTTTAGATTGGGCTGATGGTGTGTGTGTTTGTTTAATTCAAATTATTCACGCTTTTCCTTTTACCCTCCGTCCTACCAGTTGAACTAATTCTCATGAAAATATTTCTGAAATCCCTGCTATGTTTATTGATTTAACAATTTTTCTGTGTATTTCTAAAATGTTTCCTTTTATGAATCTTTTTCCTTGTTGATCACTTTGATGAGTTGCATTGTCATTGAAATTATCCATCTTTTTGCTGTTTACACATCTGTCCTTAAATGTCATCATATTTATTTGAAAATTAAGTACTGTTTTTGTCATTTAATTTTAAATCAATTTCTTGCAAGTTTTTATCAACTTTTACTGAGTTTGTATTTATTTATTAAAACCTAAGAGTCTTTGTCTTTGAATAACATAATATTCAACCCATTCCTTTTCATGTGGTATAGTTATTTCATTTCTTTGAAAACATGTATTTAATTTCATATTTAAAATGTACTATGAACTTATTTTTATTCCTTTGTAGGAAAATACACTCTGATAGGTCAGAGTTTCTTAAAATATACCTATCTATACAAATATTATATCTCACAATCTTAGTATTCTCATTTATTTTGAAATTTTGGGTGAATTCATTGATTTTCACAGTTTTTCATATCTAATATCTTCCAGCTTCTGATATTTTCTCTTATTTAATTTTGATTTGAGTGGAACAAACTTTAGGTAATTATCACATAGAATACTCAGGAATGATGTAATTTCTGAATTCTTTAGCATCATATTTTACCAATATTTAGCTCTCAAATATAAATTATTTATTGACTGGGTGGTGATACTTGTTTAATATTTTCATTTCATATTTCATTTCATATTTCTATAAATAGACTTACTTTTATCTAGATTCTAACATTGTGTTGAGAATTTTAATATCAATCTGTTTCATTTTCCAGAATACCAGGTGTATTCTGGGACTACTGAGTTATTGGTGATCCTGTAGACCTTTAAACATTAGTACTTAATTGTATTTTCTGAAATCCTAATGCTATTTACAACACACCTATAGTACCTACTAATAATTTTTGAGAAAGTTGAGCGGAAGAAATAATGCCTGCAGGTTTAGATTGTCTTTCTAGTTTCTTCCCAAATACATTTTTCTAAACCTAATAACCACATACGATTGATTAACTCACCATTGAAGTACAAAACTGAAGAGGAATGCACAACTCAACTGATTTAATTGTTACAATAGTTCATATGAAAATAAAGGCACTTCACTTCCTCTTTCCTGTAAACATCACATGAAGTGTAAGTATCAGGAAAACAAATATCAAAAATGAAGCAGAAAGAATTTAATATAAGTTGAAAGGAATGTTCGAAATTCTTGGTGCCTCAATAGAAATGTTTTATAAGAAAAATATTCTCTCAGGTCTTTCTTACAAAACAAATTTATTAGAAAGCAAAGAACAAAATCAGTAGCCTTGAATAACAACCATTTCCCAAGAATTGAGTAAATGAAGCAGAAACACAAAACCTTAATGTGTAATTGTAGAAATTTCTTAACATGAATATTGTGATGGGTTGTTAACCATTTTCCCCTTCCTGGTTCCAATATTAACATTGCCAGGAGAACGCTCAGGATATTTTTGTTTTATGTGAAGCACTAATGGTTTCGATATCAACAGCCAAATGCAAGAGAAAGCAGAGCATAAAATGGCTAATCAGGCAGGGAGAATTTAAGCATAAATGACAGCATCTAGAGAATATTAGACCTTGTCCTGAACTGGTTGAAAGTCTTAGGCAAATGCTCAATAGCATTCTCAAAGAAATACTGCAACATTGAAACTCACAGCTTGATAACACCTTTTTATTTTATGCCAGCCCACTGAAAAGTGACATAAATATAGAATTGCAGAAGAAAATCAAATGATGTTCCTTGACACAAAGGTATGTTTCTATATATTTCTTAACTCAATGGAGAGCACTTGAAGTGTATCATAACATCTCTATGCCACCAAGAAGTGTCACATAACCTACAAGTGCCTCCACTGGCATTCAGCAGACAAACCAACATTATGAGAGGGAAGTGTGCCTTCCCTTTATCCAATAATAGCTCCGCAGAGAGAATCCTAAAGGCACTAAGGCACGCTCACTAGTATCACAGGAAGAATTAGAAATGGTTTTTACCTTTTCTTGTTAAATTCTATGCTTTGAAGTGAAAAGTAAGGATAGCTTTTTGTCACACTGAAGTAACCCTGGTCTTCTCTGATAAATGACAAGGTAAAAATAACTGCAAAAATGTCAAGTAACCTTTTGAGCTTTTTACTACAGATCATAATTCTCTCAACCTCAAAACACCTCATGTGCAAATAAAAATAAGTGATGATAAGCTACAAGCAAACATTTTTAAATTTCTAGTTGGCATGCAAAAGTGAACATTGTTATACCCTCCATTATTAACCTAATTCACTAGATGATAATTTGAAATAGCTGAAAGAACAATACAAATAAGTTATCATTGCCCTATTATTTTATTTAAGTACATTGAAGTCCAGAAAGTGTATTTAATTTCCAAAGATCACCATTATATTGATCAAAACTAATAAAAAGCAATGTTAAATTATAATATTATTAGTGTTAAGGATTTACATAGGTAAAATGTATATGTTCCAGGGAAATTTTAGCACTAATTCATATAAACTCAGTTTAACTAAATTCTCTGTTAACTGTTTTTCATTTCTTTTTGACTTTCAAGAGGATATTCCTTCTAACCTTAACCATTATTCTTAAGGGTCTAGACCATTTTCTCTTTGTCTTTAAATTTAGCTTAACTGAATGTGAAGCATCTGCATGGTGAAGGCATCTGAAGAGCTATGGCAAGAAAACATTCTCTAGGAGGTTTACGATTGATGATTCTTTTAACTAAACAGTTAAAGCTATCTCTCCAAACATCCTCTCAACCTCTTTGAAACTTTGTGCTTTCTCATATGTTTTCATTTACCATGCAACATTCAAAAAGAAATAAATATAACCTCCTTTTAAACCTACCCCTGAACTCTTTCGCTCCCCTTCCAAATCTCACTTTCCCTATTATTATATCTTTCACACCCTTTCTACTTTCTACTATTTCCACTATTATAACATAACTAAATTCTCACATTCTTTCAAAGTTTTCTTTATCTTTCTTGATTCAGATTAACAATATGTCTCTTCCCCAGAATTCTACTTTTTGACAGTGTGTTTTCTCACACCCCCTTTCTCTGTGACCAACTCCTGAAATTTCCTAAAGACACTCCTTTCTTACTACCTGCTCTTCTATATCTCTCAACTGTGTGTTTATAACAATTGACCAAAGGGGGGGAAACATGGATCTGTTTTAAAATCTCATGAGTACTCCTTATTTATTTGGAACATATTTTATAAAATCACTTTGCTCTGTTGTATAAATTATATACAGTCCTCAATAGTAAGACACTGATATAGTGTAGGTAATATATGATAAAGACATTACACGCATATTGTAAATAACTCTTGATGTAAGAGATTTATTAAGCTCACACTGCTAGTAACATTGGATGATGCTGCATGCCGTGTTCTTCTTAAATGACTCCTCCCACAATTCTGGAGCATTTCTCTCTTCTCGATATTCTCATTATTCTAGTCCCCCTTTCTAGTTTATTTCATGGTTTCCATCTTAGCCTTTTTCTTTTGTCTTGTTCTAGATCTTGTACTTTGCCCTGCACTACATACATTGTTGAATGACTGTATTTCTATCACCATGTTTGGTTTCAAGCAGCATATAGAAGTTGACCATGTTTATGCCCAGTCAATCTCATACATCTATATTTATATCCTCCAAATGTCTATGATGTTATATCTGTCACATTCACCTATGTCTACATCATCACCTCCCACTGGACAGTTATAGTTTCAATTCTGTTAGGATATTCTACAATATATTTTAAACTGGACAGATTATATCTAAAAATATCATAAATGTGACTTACTTTTCCAAACCTACCACTACTAGCTTCATACAGGCTCCTGTAATTCATTACCTGAAATAAGATTATGTGCAAATATATGTGTGTATATATATACATATATATATATATACATATACATATATATATATATATATTTGTTATCATTGGTATCAGGAATTGAGCCTAAGTCCACCTAACCACTAAGCCATCATCCCAGAATTTATACTTTTTATCTTGAGACAGAATCTAGCTAAGTTGCTTAGGACATTGCTAAAGTGCACAGGCTGGCTTTGAACTTGAAATCCTCCTACCTCAACCTCCTGAGCCACTGATAGGTAGTTAATTCACATGATTTAAAATTCAAACAGTAAAAATAATGCATCTGGAGAAATTTCCCTTATATATATTTTTTCCTGGCTGCTCAGTTTTTTTCCCAGCTATATCTACTCCTATTTCTAAAATTATTCTGTTTATGATAGCATATATGCATGTAATCTTTCATTTTTCTTCGCTTTTTAAAAAATTTAACAAGGGCTGGAGTGGTGGCACAGTCGTTTTGGTGCTTACCTGGCAAGCACGAGGACCCGGGTTCAAATACCAGCACCACGTACACAACTGAGTGTTGGAGCGACTAAGGCCATGTGAAAAACTAAATAAAGTTATTTCTCTCTTTCTCTGTCTCTCTCACTGTCCCTCGCTATAGATATCACTCTGTCATTTTCCCTTCACTCAGTACATTCCAGGGATAGTTTTATATCACTTCACAAGGGATTTCTTAATGGTTTTTGAAATGTATTTAATTCCATTACATGGATTTAACTGATGGGCATTTAGACAAAATTTTTGCTATTATGATATGACTAATAATGCTTCATTTGTGAATTCTGTAACTATACATTAAAAAGACGCTTTTAGAATAAGTTTGCTAGATCAAAAAGTATTTGTAGATGCAAATTGGATAGACAATGCCAACCAGTTCTCCTTAGAGATTGCTCAGATTTGAAATCTCATCAGCTATGACTGAGAATGCCTATTTCATTATTTTCTCATCCATTGAGAAAAAGGAGCAAAATGTTTGATCTCTAATGATCTGAGTTACAAAATGTTATTACAGTGATTTTAGTCTGTATTTACAGCAACTTTCTAATTTGGTCTCCTTGCTTCCTCTTTTTAATTTAATTTTTAAAATTTAGTTTATTTTTAACTGAGCTAAATAAATAATTGTTCTTATTAGTGTATACTGTGATATTTTGTTACATGGCATACTGCTTAAATTACATTAAACATATCTCCTCATTTATCATATCTTTGTGGATTAAAGTTTCAAAATCCTTGCTCTAGCTTTTTGAAATATATCATACATTGTCATTATCCACAGTCCCCCTACTATACAATAGTCATACTAACATAGAACTAATTCCAGAACTTGCACTTTCTAGAACATTTCTGATTCTGTTCTGTTGTTTACTTACATATAAAATCCCAAATGGGTATATAAAATCCTTTCAAGTTTGGTACCTCTTTTGGTCTGCTTTTTCATTACTGTAACAGAAAGACCTGACAGGAACAATTAGGAAAACAGCTTATTTGGGAGCTCCTGGTTTCAGATGTGTGGAGGAGAGAAGCAGATGGATACATGGCACCAAGAAGTTGAAAAAGAGCTCTGTTCAACAAGGACAAAATATCCACGCCCAAGTCACATCCCTAAGGGTCCACACCCTCCAGCAGCAACACCCCTGCGTACAGTTACCACCCAGTTAATGCCTATTGGGAATTAAAGCACTATCAGAGGAAGACTTCATAACCTAATCATTTCACCTGCAAACTTTCTTGCTAAATTATCTCATACATGAGCTTTTGTGGGACATCACATACCTAAACCATAACAGTACCATTATTCCTTTCCAATTTGATCACTTGTGATCGCCTTATATGAAGCTGCAGGCTTCTACAAACTTGTAGGCATTATGTGATATTTTTTCTCTTTGTTTTCTTATCCTACTAATGCATTTCCGTCTTACCCATTGTATTTTAATTCCTTAGGTAAAGTCAGTTGCTCCCATTTCTACACCTCTTCATATGCTTTGTATTTTGCATTCCTTTCTTAAGCATGTATGTAAGCAGTTTACTCTTATATCTTTCTCATAGATAACACAGCTTCCTGTGTGGTTGGTATACTTATTAATTTCAAACTGCAGGTGAGTTGGATAATGACTATTTTAATATATGTAAAAAATGTTCGAAGAAGGTAATGAAAAGGGGAAGATGTGATTTTTTGATGCAGGTGAGAGTTAATTAAATAATGCACGACTGATGAAAGAACAGATGAATTGGGCAATGTGCAAAACCCAGGGAAAAAGAAAGGGGCTGTAAACCACATTGGGTAAGAGAATTTTGAATATGGCCAACAAATATAACTGTAATATCAGCATACCATCATGTCTGTTCCAAGAAATTGACAGAGGAGGTCAGTACATTTTTAAAAGAACTATTTTAAAGTACTATTTTTAAAAAGAGAAAATCCGAAATGCGTACTAACATTAAAACTAAGCCCTTCACTTGATACACTTGCATTTCAGTGCTTTTCACTTCCCGAGGAAAACTGGATTGTTATAAAAGCTTTTGCTCTGTTAAATTTTACAAAGATAAAATTTCTGTGATTTGACTTTTATAATTATGTCTTCCTCTTCTCTCTCTTCTCTGTATGCGACCTTGGAATTTAGAAGTATTATTGTTTGTTTTGTGTCCTCTTATGCACTTTGTCCCTGTGCAGAATGACAGGGATTTATTTATCTTAAAAAGGTTCAATTAACTCACTGCCTCTAAACCCAACCAACTCTGCTTGTACATTAAGCTATAAAATAACAACAAATTACTTCCCTCAAAAGAGAAAAGAGCATAAGCTCAAGACACCTGCTCACTGTCACAGCACTCAGCAGCATAAAAAAGTGTGGAGGAAGAGAGTGTTAGTTCAGTCTCTGGTTCTCATTCCTCCTTTGGGTTCAAAACTCCAATTGAGGAGGTAATGGCTCTGTGTCCAGATAAGAGCAATATTATTTCTAAATTTACATACTGATAGAAATAACATATGCTTAAATTCTTAATACTGGGGGGAAATGTTGATGCAGTTTGTGAAAAATGTCCCCAAAAGACTATAAATAGCACATGTTCATTTTACACTAGAATGTCTGGAGTTCCAGCAGAAATCTCAACATATGAAGACAATTATTTTAATTTAAAGAGGTTGAGGAAATACTCTAAACTTTTGTATATATACTTCTAGGAATGCCTATTTTCAAATTGATATATGTAACATCAATTGACATCGTTTCCTCTGGTGTGGTTCTGAATACATATATTAAATTAAATTTTGTATTTTGCACTTGATTTTGAAAAGATATACTTCCATCACTTTTTATAGTTATTTGCAGTGTTTATCTGGTTTCAAAATCGTCACTGAAATTCTAATCCTTTCAAGCTATTTTTCCTTAGTGGTAATTATTTTTAGAACTTCATATATAATACAATGTATTATTTAGTAATGATTATATTTGGTGCTAGAGTTGATCTATCTACTAATGCTTTTATGAATAATTTTAGTTTAATTGTTTTGAGAGAGGAATTAATTTATGTTTTTTCTCTCATTAGACATATTCTTCGACTACTTCCTGTCCCTCTCCCTATCACTTATTCAGCAGTAACATCCTACTCTGAGCTCATTCCTGTGAGTTAAGTTTTAAGCTTATTCGACTTTTCTTTATATTCATCCCCTTCTGTGATTTTGATAATTGTATTATACTCATAATTCGAGAGCATACTACTACTATTCCTCTTCATATTGACCATTGTTTAGACTTAAAAAAAAATACATGAGTATATATACATATATATATATATTTCATACACTAACACTCTTTATGTTATATGTCTCATCAGTTCATTGTCTAAAATGCAGAGATCGTGAAAATAATACTCCTGAATTGTTCCATGTTTGTAGCAGGTTGCCTGTCAGATTTATACTTAAGTAAGTTTGGTTGATTATTAAATTTTTGTCTCACATTTTCTTCCTCGATTACTTTAAATATACTATATTTTTTCTGGCAAAAATGTGTTGCTGTAAAACAAATGTTTTTGTCAAACATTTGATAGAGAGCAATCTCTGTTTCCTTATAATTAGCTTTATCATGTTTGTCTGGATGCCCTTTAATAAAATTCTCTAAAGCTCAATTATTTTACTGCAATAAGTTATATCCCATGCCAGTATGGATTGATTTTCCTAAGTACATAGCACTACTTCTCAATGTATAGTTTCTTAGTTCACATTCTAAAAGCTATAATTTTATTTGTTTTCTCTGTTACTTTGACTTTCTTCCAATACTTTATGCTTTTCTCATATACTATATCTATTATGTTCCCTAAAATTAATTCTCCGCTTTGGTGGTTCATTGCTCATCCTCATTCCATTCACACATCCTTCCCCCATCTTCCCTTCTTTCTTTTCTTTTTTTAATATGTTAGAAAGTTCCCTTTTCCTGTTTTAATTGTTGTAATTCATCTTCTGATGCTTTAAGTCACTTTCATATTTTAATCATGTCTGTCTTCACTTGTGAAAATTTTTTATTGATAATGTTTTTCTTCTCATATCTTCTTTCATCAATTTATTGAGTCTCTATTTCTGACTTAAATTGTTCTTTTATATCCTGTACAATTTCCACAAAATTAGAACTATTTGAAAAGTTTGACTTTATGCTGCTGTTAGGGTGTCGTTCTTATTATTTTTTTTGTCATTTCCTAATAATGCCATGAAGAATTTGACTAAGATACAATCCTACCACCTTCAATATTCACTAGGGTGAATTGTTCTACCTAAATTCCAAATCTTTTTGGTTGGTCCTCAGTATCCACAACCATCTGTTTTGGATCCTGATTTCTTCTCCTTTCCTGGTGCTTCATTTGACTTTGCAATATCTTTGACTTATTTTATTTTTTGCTATTATACATATATTCAGGGATCATATGTCCATTTGTGCTCAGACGCACATTCATGGAGTCAATACTGGGGTATAAGTCCTGATAAAACCAACCTGTTCTTCCAGGTTCAGCTATAATGTATTATCTCCCAATTAACTTATTCACAGAAAATGTTGATCTTAGAACCTCATAGTCTAAATTGTCTTAATTTCAAATCAATCCTAATCAACAATTTCTCGCTACAATTAGTGTTGCAATTTATTATGTGAATATTTTATTTATAGGTCCTAGTGAAAATTATTATAAGGAAAGTGATAAGTAGAGCAGCCTAAGAAATACTTAGAGAAAATAATTTAAATTTTTCATCTATTTACCAGAAAAACACAGCATTGACTTTAGAATAACAAAATAATTAGCATCATTCTTACTAAGATAAAATATGATTATTTACTATTATCTGCATCTTTTCTAGATAGTACTCTATTCAATATCTTAGGGCATAGGATTAGGATTTCATTATATGTTTAGTTTGCTTAATAGAAATTCTTATGACATGAAAATAGTACACTTGCAAATGTTTGGAATATTTCTATAGAGGTATGTTAGAGGTATGTATTTTAGTGCATATTACAACAGGAGACAAAAGTATATGCGTTTTAAAGTTTTTATGGATCTAGAAATTTCATTATATATATATTTCACAATTTCATTTATCAGAGATATTTAGCATTTAATAAGGAAAGAAACTAGATAGGCATGTTTAAATAATTTTAATTCATTTACAATTAGTCTTATTTTCATTATTAAGAGCAATTTTCTGTGAAATTTCATTCAAAGTGCTTTCCACAGTAGAAAACCCTCAGGTGCACATTAAGTAAGAAATAGTCTTTATGGTACTATCTATTCCTTACTGCATCTTCCCTGAAAAGACATTTTTGGCTTTGCAACTCGCTAATGTCTCATTTTCAAGATAATTCTAATTAGAATTTTGGTAAAATAGAGGGCAGTGTCTTGTCTTTTGACACTTATCCTAATGGAAGAAATACCTGCTTGAATTGCATTTAATATCAGTTAATAGACACTTTTTCCACACTTTTCAAATGGCTCTGTTTAGAAAAATATTTCCTAAGAGAGTTATTTCCTGTAGTTGTTCTATTGTGCATAATACATAACTACAGTGTAATTGCTACTGAGAAATGAAAGAATTTTTCTGAAAAAGTTCAAATTATCTCAGTTTATTGTACTCTACTGCTCTTTCACATGACCCTTTATCTTGTTTTTTCTTTTCTAAATTTCAATGTTAGGATAAGAATCTGTTAGAAATTATTTGACTTCAGGCTATGAGAAAAGTTTTTAAGCAACTACCTGCAAGTTTTATTTGTAACCGTTAAGGCATGTGTGATTGAGTGCCAATGGGACATGTTGTGGCACAGTCATATACTGTCTTCATTTTATGTACTGTTTTATTTGGATCTGTCTTGCTTCCACACTGTGTGAATGGCCAAAAGGCAGAGACTATATATTGGAGGCTTTTAAGTTCTCAGTCCTCCTTCATGTTCTGTCTGTGATCATTAATTTCTCAATAAGTAACATAAATTCTTAAAGTATAAATGAGTTTGCTCTCTATATATACATATAATATTTTGCTGTGTTTAACCATATATTGAATGTTTTCTTTTGAATAAATACAAGTTATTTCACAAAATGTTTATGATATATATATATACATTCATATATATGTATATACATATATATACTAATTCTATTTTTCCAAAGGAACAATAGTTCTCCATGAATTTTTCTATAGAAAAAAATCATACATACCTATGTTAAAAAAAACCCAAAGGCTAACATATTGCAAACAATAACAGATAAGTTTTCTTCTCACTTAAAATCATTCATAGATTAGTCTAACATTGGGGCACTCTGGCGCATACCTGTAAAGCCAGCATCTTGGGAGGCTGAAGAGGGAGGATTCCAAGTTCAAGGCCAACCTCAACAATTTAGAAAAACCCTGTATCAAAAGAAAAAATTAGATGATCTGGGGATGCAACTCAGTGGTAGAGTCTTATCATGAGTGTATATTATTTTTTATTCCATCAAATTCTGAATTTTTAATTCAGTTTTTGCAAGAAAAACTGAAAAGTGTTTTTTCTGTTTTTCAGGATATGTTATAATTTTTTTGTGGTCCATATGTTGTTAATTTTCATGACTATTTCACAATTTATTTTTAAAACAAATATTTTCTATTAGTCAATTTTGTATGTGTGTGTCCTTCAACTGCCGATTTATAAAAGTGTGTAAATTTTTTCTAATAGACATGAGTTATAATTTACCAATTACTCTTCTTGTTTTTGTTTGCTTTCTACATTTTAAATCTAATTTTTAACATTAAAAACTCTACTATCTCTTTGTACCTTTTGTCTTATCAGTTTTCATTAGTATTTTTAACTTTTTTCTTTACATAACTTAATTTCACACATCTCCAGAAAATATCTTATAACAAATATTTTATGTTAATGTGAAGATTTTAATAAATGTATTAGTCACATTCACATTTAATATTGCAATGTATTAAATTTAGCAATGCCAACTTGTTTTTATCAATCACTCTTTTTTTATTCTTTCATAATTTTATTGAATTGATTGAGAATTTCCAGGTAATAATTCTTTTCATTCAAATAATTTAGAATGTCAACAACTAATTTCTGTTCTTCTGATATTTGCTATCAAATTTTTAAAAATAAAATGTTTGAAATGATTTTAAAGCAACATTCTATGTTAATTATCATCTACATTTTTCTTATAACTAGACTTAATTTTTATCTCTGAGCACCAATACTAAACAAAGTAAGGATGAATGCAGTCACTTCCAAGAAAAATGCATCAAATAAAAGTTTGGATTTTTTTCCACAAGTTTCTTTCCTGACTTAAGTATCCTTATCCTTATCTAGTACTAACACAACAGCTGAAAGCTAACAGAGAAGAGGGGAAAGACAGACAATATATTTTTAGATATTTATTTCATACATAATTATAAGATTATTCCCATATATTTGGTATGAGTCATAAACTACTGCATAAAATTATTATTATTATTGAAGTTGAGACAACTAATAACATGGAAAATTTTTGTTGTTACTAATTTTCCAATTCACATGACAACTGTGAAAAAGCATGATACAGTATTTTTCATTCTTTACTAAGACATTTATTTAACTTTTCATGTGAATTTCATTTCGGGTGGTGCTGGTATGAAAGAGGTATAACACAGAGATGGCTAAGTCTAAATCCTAAAGAAATAAATGAACCACTTTTATATTACCAACTGATTATGCATTCAAGAGTAATGTGTGGATAGAGCCTCAAAGAATGTGCTTTATGATTTTAGTCATTATGCACTAAAATTAGTGGAATTAATGTATTTAATCCCCAAGTTGAAAACCTCCTACTGAATTTCATATATCAAACAAAGTTTTTCTAAGACCTTTTCTTGATGAACATTTATTTTTGGAAAGAATAATGTTTCTTACTCAAAATATATGCTGTCAGCTGGCCTAATTAATCACAAATGACACAGAAGAGATTCAAAGGAATTATGAATATTTAATGCCTTTTATATTTTATTTTAAAGTTGTAACCATCATACTTCATTAGAACAAAAATAATTAGTGGGAGACAAGCCAAATGCTGATGCAACCTTCACTAAATAAAATATGGGATATCATCAAGGACTGTACTTTTAATGTAGAAATGAAATGGATTGTATGTACAATTTTAGTGTAATAAAAGTTTAATATGCAACTAAACTGATGTTAGATTTTCTACTAGTTGTTTTAACTACTTCTAATTTGCTTAAGAAATATTACTTTTAACTGAGTAACATTTCACTTAAAGCTGCATTATTAATCTAACCAAAACAGAACAACTCCCCCCCAAAAAAACACAAATTCATAAAATATATTTAGTATTAAAACAAATTTTAAACCCCTCAAAAGTAACCATCATTTATGGTAAAAGTTAGTGAATGGAATATTACAGTAGGCAAATATATTGCTATTAGGCAATCAAAATAGTTTGGAAATAATGTATTTTCAGTTTTCTGAATAAGTTGGCAATTAGTTCATTAGCTGAAAAGAAAAATCTTCCAGTATAGCCTACATTAATAAAAAATGTAGGGGCCCATGAAAGAAAAAAATGGTGTGCAATAGCAACTTAATATAATTATTTTTACTAGAGATATTCAATACTAATGTATCTTTAAGAAATGGCATTAATTTTTGCTTTAAGGGGGTCTATTAATATTCTTGGATATTTAATATATAACATGTTAACATTTTACATGTTTATATGCTTACTGCTTTTTCTCTACATTAGTCCTTTAAATTTAGTAATATTTAGTATGTTTCCTACAATATGCAATGGACAAAGAGAAAATTTGGCACAAATGTGTAGGATATTTTTTATTTGCTTTTGATGGCTAAAAAGGGTAAATGTTTAAAGGAAAGGAGATATATATTTGGGAAAATGAAATATTTTTAACTTCATAATAAAATCTATTTTATTTTTAGAAAAGAGCTGCATTTCAATCATATTTAACAGTTTAATGCAGTAGGTAATGCCTGTATCAGCTCTGTTCTGCTTGTAAAGAATGCACTGTTGCTATCTGGCATGGTGGATCCTATAGAGGGCTGATTGTTGGTCCAAAAGAGAAGTCTGTGTCCTAAACACTGGAAATTGGGAATGTTACCTCATAAATCAAAAGAGTACATTGTCCCTTACATGCTAAGATAATATGATTAAGTTAAGACACTTGAGAAGTGTCTGTATTATCTGATGGACCCTAAACGCAAATACATGCATCTTTCCAAAAGGGAGTTTAAGAAACACAAAGAAAAGAATACACACAGAAAAGGAACAGGCACTATGGAAACAAAGGCAGAGATTGGAGTTCACCTACATGTTGATGCCAACAATGCCCAGAAGTTAAAAGAAACAAAGAATGAATTATCTGTAAGGTTCTCTGTAAGGATTGCAACTTTGTTAATGTCTTAATTATTGACTTCTGATTTCCAGAATTGTATTAGGTGAATTCATGTCACTATAACAAAATACCAGGGGCAATTAACTTTTTAAAGAGTAAAGGTTAATTTATCTCAGAGTTTCAGAAGTCCTAGCCCAAGACTGGGATGCCTCATTAGATAGGCCTCTAGTGAGGGGCACATCATGGCACCAGTGTGTGAAGGAGCAAGATGGTCACATCTCCAAGCAGAGCAGACTAAGTAATTAGTCACACACCCAGTGACTTAAGGACTTGCCAGTGGGTACTGCCTCTTAAAGATCCATCACACCTCACAGTATTGCCACTCTAGGAACCAAATTTTTTTTTAAAAATTTATGGACATCAATTAACTAAAAATAAATTCAAAATTACATGGAAAACCCGATGTTTTCAAACTGTAAATTTTTCTGAGATGATCCTGTAAGATGTATGTCTTTTCTGTCAAACTTGAAAGATTGTGATGTATAATCTACTACCTCCATTTTAGATCCTCCTCCCCCTTTGAAGATAGTAACTCCCCCACCTGTGTCCATCCACCTCTTTCCAAGGACCCCTTCCGGTACCCAGCCATCTTCTTCCGGTGAACTTGGAATCACTATGACCCTTGCCACATGTGTGGCGACCCCCACCCCCATTCTCTCAAAGTGGACTCCTACTCCCTCTTTGCACCTGCCTCCACCTAATCACAGCCAATCGCTCAGACAGTGCAACTGAGCTCCTCCAATTAGGGCAAAGAGCAGTATTGCGTCAGGTTGAATTTAAAAACCCCTCACTTCCTTGCGAGGCGCACATTTTTTCTTTTGCCCTTTGGCCAAAGTAAAATTTCTGCCTTGCTCACCCACACCCGACTATGTGTTGATTTCACTTATAACAATCCATACTTAGCAGATTCCATTAGTTGTAACAGAACTCACAGCTGTACAAATAAGCCTTGTAATCCTTCCTCTTCTCATCTGTTATGGTTTAGATACAAAAAACTCATTGTGTGAGACAATGCAAGAAAATTTAGAGTTGAAATAATTGAGTTAGGAGAGTCTTAACTTAATCCACTGATGGGGATTAACTGGGTGGTAACCACAAGCAAGTAGGTTGTGGCTGGAGGAGGTGGCTTGCCAGGGGAGTGCCCTTGGGGTTTATGTTTTGTCTATAGTGAGAGGAACATTTTCTTTCTCTCTCTTTCTCTCTCCTTTCTGCTGCAATGTTCTCAGCTGCTTTCCTCTGCAATGCCCTTCAACCATGATGTTCTGCCCCATCTTAGGCCCGGAGCAATGGAGTTGGCCATGTATAGACTGAGACCTCTGAAACTGTAAACTCCCAATATACTTTTTCTTCTCAAAAGATGTTCTTTTCAGGAATTTTGGTCACAGCAGCAACAAATTGACTCAAACATCATCCATGCTTGCTACAATTATCCTATTGAGAAAAGAAGTGGAACAGAGATGGATTTGATACATGAGAGTTTTGAGATTTAGGGAATAAATTTTCTTCTTCCAATAAAATTAGCATTATAAATTTAGCATTATAAATTCTGGCAGAGTCTTAATGAACAACAGAGAAGGCCTTTAAAAAAAATCAAAACAATATGAACCACAAAATGAAAGTAAACACCTTCCAAAGTCACATTCAGAATATGATATTAGAGAGGCATTTTATGTATGATTTCCCAACTTCCCACATGACTTCATTAGCATACATATTGTTGGATACAATAAGCCTATAGCAGTCATATTTTTATTTAAACATATATTGATTGATTCAGACATATGGTGAAGAATCGATGTGGCATTTGCTACAACAGAGAAGGAGGAGACAGAGAATCACAAGAAATGCCAGCAAGAGAAATATAAAATACATGCATATTCCACATTGTACTTGCTAGCAGTGCAAGTAAAAAAGGAAGGAAAAGGTATCATTTATATACAACTTCTGTTTTTAGCTTCCATACTTGTGATTTTTTTATTTACTCTTTAATTCAAACAAATAAATAGAATGTTTACTATTAAAGTTAATCAAATAGTTAACCAAAATAATTTCTGCAGTGTTTAAAAACATGTATATCATTTATTTTACAAATATTAAGTAAATTTCTGTGAGTCTGAAGAGTGATAGACAACAAAATACTTTAATGTGGCTGAACCTAGGTGGTGAATGATAGCTGTAGTCTCTAATATTATCTTCAGAATTAGATTTTATATTACATTCTTTCTTGTTTTAACACAAACGTCTCACAAATTATAAATAATGACTTATTAATAATGCCCTCTGAAAGTTTTATATTTCATGCATTCTATGTATATTTTTTTTCTCTGACTTAATAAACCTTGTAGGATGATGATCTTAGTCTTAGTTTTCACCTTTTTTGGATTGACTTACATGGTATTTGGTTTATGCTCTGTTTCTCTTTTTTTCATTTTAACAATGTCTTGTTGTTGTTTTTGTCTCAAAGCAGCATTCTCTTGCTCTGAATTTGCTAATGGTACTAGTCTATTTTTCTCCAAGTGAATTAAATTTTGTGCTAAGTTTTTACTTATGTGTTTATTTCTACCAATGTGTGAAGTGCTATCTCAGGAAAATAGAGTGTCATTTCAATGCCACATTTGTCATGAGAAATAATATATCTTTTCAAAGTAGGATCATGCTGATTTTGCATTTGAATCAGTTTGAAATAAAAAAAAACATGCACACTCTTTTCAATGAAAAAATTGCAATAAGAATCAATTTTCTGTGTTTTTGTGAAGAGCTGTAGTCCTAGGCTTCTCTAGAAGGTGAGCAGAAAGAACACAAATGATGAACACTCTTTTGTAGGTCTGAGTCTTCACGGCCCTTTATGGATCTAATGCATGGTGTTTTTCTTTAGCAAAGAAGAAAGTTTTAAAAAATGCTCTCATACTTAGAAATTTTACTCCAGTAAATAATTAAAGATTGGAGTTGAGAATTTAACAGGGTTTGATAATCCGGCTTATATACTCACATTAATTCTGATTTCAGTTGTACTTACTTGAGCCTTGTATTTTAAGAAGTCTAGTTTCTGCCCTATTCCAAAATCATTTGCATTGATAAATAGGGGCAAAGATTGAATAATAGTTACTCATTCAGATGTATTGTGACAACCAGAAATGGGAGAGCAGGAAAAGGAAATGAAGGTCAACCAAAAACCTTGGGAAGCCTTATCTGATAGTAAGTTCCTGAAAGATGGTGGCCTGGAATGTTAAAACGTCCCCCAGCTGTGAGTACATTCCTTAAGAGAAACTGTTACTCAACCCTCCTGGTTGTGTGCACCTGTAATCCCAACAACTCTGGAGACAGAGGCAAGAGGATGGCAGGTTCAAGGCCATGGTCAGCAATTTGGTAAGGCCCTAAGCAACTTAGTGATCCTTTCTCAAAATAAAAAGTAAAGATGATCTAGTGTTGTAGCTCAATGGTAAAGTGTCCCTGGGATCAATCCCCTGCAGCAAAACAAAACTATTTTTTAAAAATCAGATCACACTCTATCAAGAGGTCTGGACCCTTCCTTATCACTCAAACTCTTACATCTCCCAGTCACCCTGGAAATCAATACCCTCACAAAAAAGCTTGCTGATGACTTTTCAAGGGTAATAAATTGATTAAGGAGTCAGGAAATTTAGGCAAAAATAGGGGAATTCATTTCCTTAAAATCTCCAACTCTGTGAATACACCATTCTCTCCAGGAAAAGGAATGTTCAGTGCTGTTCTGTCAGTCAAAAGTAAAACTGTGGACTTAGGAGGGACTCTGGAAACTTCCCTGCATCTGCTTTCTCTCTTGAGGTTGTCCCCCTTTCCTATCCCTTCTAATAAACTCATGTCTGTTACTCTAACCAGCTAGACTGAAGTCTTTCTGATCTCATTTTAAGAATCAGGGTTAAGATGGGGACTTCGTGGCTGCCTTGGTTTCAAAGCAGGGCTCTGCCCTGTAAGAGTCAATCTTTCTTTAAGAAGTAGAATTCTTGAAAACCATTCTGTGAAGATATATGGATTTTTGAAAGGAATAAGGTAATAATTCTGATGTAATGCTGGCATATATTTATAGAAAAAGTATAAATCACCTGTGTTATTTTGAGTAAACCAAATAAAGAAGAATATAATTTCAAATATATATCATGAGTTTTCCAGTTTTCATTATAGGTACAGATGATACATCAATACAACTTTTTCTTGAGATTTGTAACCAGTTCCTCCTCTACCAAGAAATCAAAATACTGAATGATATCTTATATATTTCTTTCCTGTTAATTGTCATTAATACTGATGATTGCTATGCTGCCCACATTTTACATAAATTGCTGTTAACAAATAGATGACTGTTTCAGGTTTCTAATAGAATCAACTGAAGTTGATGGCATATTTTCTTAAGAAAATCATTAATGCAAATACTGTACTAGAGATTTCCAATAAATTTATTAGTAAAAAAAAACTTTTCTTTTGGGTCCATGAAATTGAACACAGGGGTGCTCAACCACTGAGCCACATTCCAGACCCCATATTTTATCTTGAGATAGTTTTATCTTCAGTAAGTTGCTGAAGACCTCAACAAATTGCAGAGACAGGCTTTGAAATTGTGATCCTTCTGCCTCAACCTTGCAAGCTGCTGTGATTACATGCATGTGCCACCACACCAAGCAGGAAACTGTTCATTTTAAATGACTGAAATTTATGCATCAGTAAAGTTGTTTTAAGTACCTTGGATTTCGGTATGCTCTCAAATGTGATTGAGGGAACGCTACTTCCAATTGGATTGTATTCAGTAAATTTATTCTAGGACAAGCCATTATGAAGTTAGATAAAAGGGAGGAGGAAATAATCAATCAATGATCATTTTGGCCTAGGTGGAAAATTTCAAAAATCTAACCCTGTGTAGTACCTCATACATTTCAGGTAGAGATTCTGAAACCACAAAGGTGCCTGCAAAAAGCTTTCTGACTCCTGTATAGAAGAAGAGAGCCTGTTGCACCAGTAAATCCACCGTACAGGATTCAGATTATCACTATCAATCAAACATATATCATCAGTGATCATAATGTAGACAAATATTCTTCCTAAAATATATCCTCAAAAAGAAAACGACATTAGAGAATAGCACCAAAAATTTCTAAAAATGTATGTTCTGTCCTGCCTTCTAAGAAAATTTATTTATACAATTAAAAATTTAAATAATTCAATCCATTTGTGGTGAATTTCCAGAGAAACTGGTATGTAGCTATGGTATTGTAAATTGATACATTTGCTTTCAAAAAGTTATTTGTGGCAATATAAATATGTCATATTCCTATATTATTTATTATTTCTGAAAAGTTCTATTAAAGAATTCACTAAATAGAAGTAGAAATGTATATACAAACATATTAGCATCAATGTTATTTAGAAAGTCAAAAATTTAATCATTTTGAACATTCAATTGTATAGTAGATTGGCTTTGTAAATGATATTGTATAAACATCATCACCATCATCATTGTTAAAATGATGATGGGTACTGCTTAGAAATATGAGGAAATACTTATGATATAATTCTAGACAGAAAAAAAGGCAGAATAAAAATTACCTTCATTTGTTCCTTTATTTCCATAAGCATTTATTGTTTGTCTAATGTGTTGACAGTCACACACATTAAAAAATAAAAAATTGATGAGAAAAAAATGTATAAAATCCCCCACTTTATGGAGCTTTTAGACTAGTGTACCATGCATATGAGCAATAAATGACCATGTTAGGAATTATTTTTATAATTGTACCGAGTAATACTGGGGTAAGTGGCATGCACCCTACATGAGCAGAGTAGGATGTTCTAACAGCCTGAGGGCGGGAGGCTTTTGTGGGATTGGTGTCAGGAGAATGAGCAGGAGTTATCTAGGTGAAAAATGTGTGGAAAGTGATGCAAAAGAAGACAAGTCAAAAGGTCCAGGTTTGGTGATAATTTCAGGAATTTTGAAGTCAGAAACACAATTCCTTAGGATTAAACTCTACTCCCTCAATTTTAATAAAACT
>PVKS010031087.1:0-23760 GCA_004027875.1 Aplodontia rufa
AGTGCCATCTGGAAGCAGCCAGCGCCCTCCCTCCAACCCCCAAGTGCCATCTGGAAGCAGCCAGTGCCCTCCTGTGCGTTGAGAGACAGACCACGTGGCTGCACCCAGGATGAAACCAGGTCCGTTCCAGACTGCAAATCGCCTAAAGGATATTCACACTGGGCGAGGATTGGGCCCCTCAAGCACAGAATAAGAAAGGTAAGAAGAGGCCTGGAGCAGTGGCTGAGCGGTTACGGCACCTGCCCATCATGCTCAAAGCCAGGTCCTGGGCACAATCCCTGCACAGGCCGGGAGGTTTCACTGCTCTACAAACACAGGTGACTGTGTACCCCAGCCCCAGTGCCTGCGGCCAGCCAGGAACTCCAGGTAGATCAGGAAAATGGGCATGGCTGACCCAGGGTGTCACAGCACAGCTGCCGGCAAAACAGCCAGGGACCAGAGCACTGCCAGCAGCAATCACCTTGCAAATCCCAGCACCTCAGGAAAAGCAGCCAGGGCAGCACTGTAGACTGAGGAGGACTGAGGGGCCACTGCAGTGCCCTGCATTCACACGCAGCCAGCCATGTGGGCTGGGGGTGTGAAACTCCCATCACAAGCCCCTACCCAGGTCATAGCCCTTCAATGCACCCCGGCGGCAGGGTCCTTCCACGTCTCAGCTTTTGAAACACTCATGACAGAAGGAAAAAGGAGAAATATCAAACACTTAGCCACTGAATTCAAAAGATGGGGAAAGTTCAATACGATTCTGCTTTTCCCAGCCAGATACAATACAGGCCAGACAGAGAAAGATCGCAAGACCACACAGGCAGACTGGCCCCAGGCCACCAGGAACAGGAGGTCATCAGGAAGGAGAGACGCTGCCCTTTGTCCAAAGATCGACCTTCTCAACCCCACTCTGGGCAGCCTGTGTGGCCAACCTGGGGCTCAGTGGGAACAGGAAGCAGATATGAATCAGACAGGAATCAGGAACTGAGCAGACAGGAAGCTGACAGGGAGTGACAGGAACTAATCAGGACGAAGAAGGGAGGAACTGTGCCTCTTCCCAGCTCCAGCCTCAAGGTCCCTCCTGCTTCCCGCTCCTGGCAGATCTTGAGAGGGAGCTGAGGGCACAGGAAGCGTGGTTTGCAGAGCCGCAGTCCTAGCCATTGCATGTCAGAGCAAAGAAGGGCACGTTTGGAACTAAGGGCCAGCAACTTCATACTGGAGCACCACATCCGACAGAAGAGGAAACTGAGGCACAGAAGGGTGAAGTCACGCAACTGCAGATGATGATTTCCGGACAGGAATCCTGGCAGCCTGGCTCCAGAGGGAGGCATGGAGATGCTGAGGGGTGCATGAGGGGAACCTTGGCTTGTCAGACGAGAGCGACCGAGCTGCGCAGCCTGCAGAGCTGAGGACACGGTGGTGAAGGCAGGAATGCTGGCGCCTCTCAGCAAGGACGCGGAGCTGCGCACGCTCGAGCTCAACAGGACACTGATGGGACTCAGGGGTGGGCTCCCTCCGGTCCCCACAGCGGGGCTCCCTGCCCCTGGCCGCATGGCGGACATACGCACCCAAGAGGTCTCGGGTGGGGCCCAAGCCTGTCTGCGCTCTTCTCAAAAAGTTCAGGGACGCTACTGAGCACACAGCAAGTGCTTTGTCAGCACACGATTGTACGCTATAGCAACGGAGATAGAATACACAAAACCAAGGGCGAAGGGGAAGCAAGGGGACCTCCTCACCGCAACCTCATTGACCAGGTACTTGTCTGAGCATTTACAGGCATTAAAACCATTAGCATGATTATAGTCGTTATTTGCACGTTCCTATTATAGACCCTATTATGCACCGTTAGAAGCATTTTATAGGTATCAGTGCTTTCAGTCTCAATGGTCTTTCTGTTGTGAAGATTTGATTATTATTCCCACCCATGAATAGGCAATGGAGGCACAGAGAGGTTAAGGCAGTTGTGCACATTCACACAGCAGGTCCAGAGGTGGGACTTGACCCACTGTGCTCTGCAGCTCAGCCAGCAGCCCCTGCACTGGACCAACCAAGCTGCAAGTGTGGCTCTGAAGTGTCCTCTCCCAGGGCACACATGGGGACCACTGGCTGGATGCTGTCCAGGAGAGGAAAGCAAGAGGCAGGGCTTTTCCCAGCTCCAGGAGAAACTCCTGACAGTCGCCAGGGGACAGGGCAGCGTTGCCACAGTGTCCCACAGCGACTTATGCTGATGCCTGTAGTGGCCTCTGTACAAGGCAGGACAGTGACAAGGAAGGACAGTCAGGCGAGAGCCAACTGCAGGGGCTGAAGCAGCGCGGCCCCAGGAGCTGATGGCTTTGGAAAAGAAACCCCGACCGTGATCCTAGAGGACCTCACCCCACATGGCCCCACAGCAGCCTCAACCCCAGGAAGAGTTGAGGGGCAGAGGACCCCAGACCATGGTCCGTGCCACAGATGCCCCTCAGGGACAATCACAGGCAAAAGCACGGATTTAAAGAACATGTTCTCTCACCATCACCACCGCCCACCCCAAGACCGTCCACCTCCACATCCCAGATCAAACACCGGCCTCCACTTCTGCCTCCATTTCTCTGGATGAGACGTTGCAGGGGTATGTGCCTTCGTACATGAGCCTTCCTACAGTTTTACTTTCAATTCTGGTCTCTGCTTTTGTGTTTGGTTTTGGTACCAGGGATTGAACTCAGTGGCACTTATCCGCTGAGCCACATCCCCAGCCCTTTTTTATTTTGCATTTTGAGACAGGGCCTCAGTTGCTTAGGGCCTCGCTAAGTTGCTGAGGCTGGCCTTGAACTTGCAATCCTCCTGCCTCAGCCTCCCAAGGCGCTGGGATTACAGGTGGGCACCACTGAACCTGACTTTATAGTCAACTCTGGAACCCACCTGGAGTTTCCCTTGGTGTCTGATGGCAGCTGAACCCCAGTGGAAGGAAGGAAAGATCGGAATGGACTCTGAATACGTGGTGTCAGGGCACTCGGTCTCCACGCCTCTCCAGCTCACCAACACCCTGTTGCTGCCACTCTCCTAACAGCCAGGGCCCTCGCAGGCTGTTTAGGAAGCTCCTTGGCTCTGCAGCTGTGCTCACGCCAACTCGTAAGCCAGCATGGACCCGACGCAGTTTATCACAGGACAGCGTAGGAGACTGTTGCCTCTCCCTCTCCAAAGTTGACACACTGTGATCCACAGTCCCTCGGAATGAGGCTGTTTGGGGGGATGGGGACTTTGAAGAGGTAATGAAGTTAAAATGAGGTCCTCAGAGTGAGTCTCGATCCAATCCGCCCAGCGTCCTCATAGAGAAGATAGGAGGCGACACATGCTCATGGGAGAGGACCGCTGAGGACGAGGGGAGGAGGCAGCCCAGAGAGGTCCAGCAGGGCCACGGAAGGACCAGCCAGCCACACCTTGATCTTGGACTTCAGCCCCTGGACTCTGAGGCACCAATTGCTGTTGTTGAAGCCATCCAGTGTGTGGCACTTTGTGACAGCAGCCCTGGCAACCTAACACACAGGGATTGCTACTCGTGATTAAGATTCCGTTGGCACAACTGGTCTGCTTTCTGTCTTCCAAGTCAACTTCAGACCATTCTGTAGAGTCGTCCAGGCCAAAACCCAAACAAACCCTCAGCCAGAGGTGAGCAGCGCGGGGGGCGGGGGCTGCTCTTCCACTCCCTGCCGCCCTTTGCTGTGGGAAGTGTTTTCAGATTTCCTAGAAGGAACATGTGTTGCTTATCCCGTCACAGAGAAACATTGACATGTTTCCTCCGCAAAGAAAGACGCGGCACTCGGTTTCAATGGCAGGCTGATCACATGCTCACTGTCTCCGCAGAGCCCACACTGAAATGAGAGCCCAGGACTCAAACAGGAAGAAGCCTACAGAGGAGGAGGGAGGGCGGCAGAGATCAGGCCAACAAACAGGTGGAAGAGAGCAGGTGGGTGTGCCCACCGGGTCCCCAGAGGGGCTCTTGACTCAGTGGGGGAACAGGTTGTGAGTTGTGAGGCAGGAGCAAGACCTGGGGCTGACAGCAGGGGCACTAGCTAATTCAGTAGATGGGACCTCCACTCCAGGTAGAACTCCTCCTAGCACCGCCATCCTGAGTAAAAGGCAGGATATTTGGTATTTATCCCCAGTAACGTTTCACCAAAAAAAAAAAAAAGGAAAACAATTTTTCTCTAAGGACACCAAATTAACCCTCTAGAAAAGTAGCACGTGTCCAAGTGTGGATGAAAGGGATGGAGGTACAGCAGCCACTGTGCGACCATGAGAACCAAAATTACACACTAAGGACATAACACAGGAAGTCAGAGGAGCTAGCTACAGCATGAGACTAAAAAATAAAATAAAATCCTGCTTGCCTGAACTATTGTGACCAAGCACTCCATTACTTCTCACCAAACTCAATCCGTTAAAAAAAAAAAAAAAAAAAAGCAAGGCGGCTGCCAATTGGCTAATCCCCATCTTTTATTGAGAAAGCCCCGGTAGCTCCACTTTTCACTCCAGTGCTTGAGGGAGGAGAGTAGACCTATAGTCCTGGAAGTAACCACTGGAACACTGAAGGCAGAAACGGCTCAGTGTGGCTGGCTTTGGGGAGGGAGTTGGAGGACATGGAGCAAGGGAAGGCTCTCGTGTGTCCCTGCACATCATCCTGCACTGCCCCCCATGTCCACATGTGGCTTTGAGGATAAGCAGGCTTTGTCTGCATGAACCTGAGATTAGCCAGACAGGCAGACAGTCTCGTACAGAAAGGTGGACACTGAGCATGGAACGATGCGGGGGTGAGGTGAGGTGTCACATCTGTGGGAGAAATGGCCACCTGTCAGGAACTGAAAACACAACCCTACTCTGCTGGGGCCTTTCCAAGCCTCTCCTGTCCCAGCTGTGCTCATGGGACTAGTTCTGGCCAATGAGCTGTGAGCAGAAGTGCCCCACGTTGCTTCACCCGCCAGTAGGGAGAAACAGCAGACATGGAAGCCCTAGCGTATGGTGGAGTCACACACTGGAAGGCTCCTGGGTCCCTGCTTCCCCACATGGAGGCACCCACACTGGCCTGAGCAAGAAGTCTCTTTGATGATGCTCAGCCACGGGTGAAAGTCACTATGGCAGCTGGTGAGCAGCAACTACACAACACCAGAGTCTTGTCGCAGCTTGGACACTTGTGATCCGGCCCCTGCTCTACCATCTAAACAAACTGCATACTTCGTTCTCAATGCAAACTGCTTTTGTTAGCAAGAAGGAGATAAATACAGAGAAACAACGGCGAGGAGCTGTTAAGCCAGTGTGAAAGATCTCCGTGGAGCAACAGATGTAGAGGACATTATTAAATGGATTATATACATCTCTTAGTGACAGTAATTTTGACCTCCTATAGGCACCATCAGCTGTTGAACAGCAGGAAAGCATGATGACCTTGTTCTAATTTCCATTTATATTTATTCTAAATTGGACACCTTGGAGATTGTTTAAATAAGAAAGGAAAATTTGCTAAGTGATCCTGACAGCTCTGCCTGCCTAAGGCAGCCGAAGCTTCCAGGAGGCAGGGAGGCACCTGGGCTGGAGCCCCAGGCCTGCCAGCTGATGCATCAGGACGAGTCAGTGCCTCTGCGTGAGAATCAACCTCCCTCGTGTCAAATGGGGTGTCACTTCCTACTACCCACTGAGGCCACTCCACAAGGTAGCCCAGCAGTGTGGCTTGCTGTTGTGCACCTGCACTTACAGGAATGCCACCCACTTGGTCCATTCCCTTTGGACTTCTCACCAATTCAGACTCGTCTTCCTCCATGGGCTCATGACTGAAATAAAAAAACCCAGCCCATGCAAGTCCACAGAAGCCGGGATTCCAGGGCAGCTATTGTTAGGGAGTTTAGAGGTATGCTGGTTTCAGGTCCGGCTGGATTCAGCATTTACACAACATCATCACCGCGCATCTTCACAAACGCCCTTCCATGGATGTGGACATAAGCAAACAGTGGCACATCACTGAACAGATTATCTGGAACAGAGCAGATGGCGGCACACAATGACAGAGATAAATCTCACATACAACATGCTGAGCAGAAGCGGGCACCCTCAAAACCACCATATGATTCCACCTATGTAACATTCTTAAAGATCAAAACTGGATGGATCGACAGGTTCGGGACTAGGGAGGCTCTGGCTACAAAAATTCAGGGCACAGAAATCAGGTTGCAGCAATGCAGCTGTTCTTTGTACCAATTATGGTGACAGTTGTTAAAAATTCATAGAGCTATACACCAGGAAGAATGAATTTTAGTGAAAATTTAAGAATTTTTAAGATGCATTTCTATCACTCTTCTCTTGTACTAATTTTTTTAATTTTTTATTTTTGAACAACCTTACAAGATTTTAACAAAATAATATAAAATGTGTATAAATTGTGTATATATTCTGGATACACTCTTCTCTTTATCCATGAAGCTGTCTTTATTTTTCACTTCCGTGTCATGATGAAACCAGCAGCTCCAAGCCTCGTATTTCGCTCCCTTCCAATCTAACTAGAACAAGTGAGGGTCTGTTTCCCAAAGTTTCAGGGAAAATAACCCTCAGGGCCTCTCATTGGCTCGCATGGGTCTTGAGCCAATCAACGCAGCCAGGGAATGGCCTCTCCTGATTGGCTCAGCCTTGACATTCTGCCCATCCCTGAGCCAATCACTATGCTCCTGGAGTGACCTCTTCGGATTGGCTGAGCCTCAGTCATGGCCCATCCCTAGGAGCCTGGAGAAGGAGTGAGCTTTAGCGGAAACTTTGGGAGGGGGCTCCCCAAAGCATCATCAAGATACTATTTTTACAAGAAGAACAAGGAGGATCTGGGTAGAAACAACACAAAAGTCCGCTGTCTCCCAGCTGCTACTGCCTACACTAAGTCAAGACCCATTCCTGTCCCGCCAGCACCGCTCTCCGCAGCACCGGGGCTGGAAAGAGAAACGAGCGGCATTGCTAGGGCCACACACCAGGAAAGTGGTGCCCCTGCAGTCCCACGCATGGCATTTGAAACACGGGTTGGAGATTGCAAACCCAGGACCCAAAACAAGCCACGCCCGGCCGAAGGAGCCCTGCGCTGGCTTTTGGATGCTGAGTCTTCGCGAGCGACGCAGCGGGAGTAACAAAGCACTCACAGCCCTAGGCCAGCTCCGCGGCAGGTGCCCGCCTTCCCCGCAGGGCTCCGGGCCCAGAAGGGACCATGCTGAGCTTACGCTCTGCTCTCACACTTGCCGCCTCTGAAATTCTAGAGTTTCACCTTTGAACGTGTGCTCCATGAGTGAAGTCAGGTAGGACAATGGAGCAGGCACACAGGAGAGGAGCAGTGGACCAACCACAGGCGCGTCCAGCATAGGGAAACGCGCTGCATCTACAAGCGAGCAGGGGCACCCCCAGCCTGCAGGAGCCCCGCTGCCCATTCAAAGCAGAACTTGTTTCAAATGCAGAAAAAGACACGAAGATGTTCCTCAAAACGCAACCACCAAGGACCCCACCAAGTCCTCTGTCGCCTGTGCTACTTCCTGTAACAGTCAACCACTTTGGCTGAAAATGACCCAACTCAGGGACAGCAAGACAGGGAAGACTTCAGGCCTTCCTGACTCGTCCTCAGCTGGAGGAGAAGGTGCTGGCGGAAGGAGCACATTCCAGGACGGCCAATAGAGGAGCTGAGCTGCTTCTGCCGCATTTCCATGGCTCTGGTGGGGACAACACACACAGCCCGCGCCCGAGCTGTGAAACGGGAAGTGTGGGACTTCAGAGTCTGCCTGCAGGCTCTTTGCTCTCGTGTTTGCATTTAAAACTGATGTTTCACATTCAAAATGCGAGGCGAGGGCTGGAGCAGTGGCTCAGCCTGGCATGCACAGGGATGCAGGTTCAAACCCCAGCACCACATACACAACAAAGTGTCGGAGCAACGAAAGCCATGTGAAAACTAAATAAACTTTCCCTCTCTCTCTCTCATTTAAAAATATGAGTGGCAAAATTCAAGTATGATTTCAGATTTTAATTTTTCTTTTTCAGAATATCATTAAAAAGCAAATACAAACACCATGCCAGGTGGGAGAGACCCAGAAGGAAGGGGAAAGGATTTCTAGGCCAGTACTTTCAAAGGCACTTTTTCCTACTGTTAAACAGGAGACTGCGTTTTCCTTTGGCTCCAGGTGCTACAAGTCACGCAGCAGCCCCGAGGGCACATGGGTGGACCCCCACAAGTGTGGTCACACTGCAGCCCCACTGTCCCCTGGGCACTTTGTCCTGCAGTCTCTGGGGATTCATCTGGATCACAGGCACATTTTTTTTTTTTTTTGGTTTTCTAAAAATAGAATTGGTCACACAAAAATCCATATTTCTGGCTTTTTCTATAAAAATAAAATAAGCTTCGAGCAGGCTGGATTAGTGCCCTAACCCAACTGCAGCCGCCCGCCCTAGTCGCTGCTCTTTAGCTAGCACCTGCACTCTGAAGCTTGCCACAGGCCTCACCATTCCCTGCCGCCTGCCCCAGCTCTCTCACTCACGTGTCCCCTGCCTGTCCCTTCTGCCCACTGCCTAAGGATGAGGTCAGTGCTAATGAGGGCAGAGCTGGGAGATGGAGGCAGAACCCAGCCTGGATGGCCTGAGCCCCAGACTCAGGCAGGACTCAGGTACCTGAGACCTGCAGGTGGCATTAACCTGTCTTCGTCAGTGGTCTAAGCACATCCCTGTCTTCATCTGAGTTGTGCTGCTGTGTCAGCCGGGGCCGCGCCCTGGAGAGCTGGCTTCAGGAACCCAGAGGGCCTTCCAAGGTCAGGAGCTGCATCCCCACGACCACCCAGCTGCTCCAGGCCCCTTCCCACTACAGAAAGCCCCACACGGAAGCCCGAATTAGCATCTCAGAACAATCGCAGAAAGGCGCCCCAGGCCCAGGATGCACAGAGCTGGGAGGAAGAGGCAGCTGGAGGCGGAGGGCTTGCAAAGGACTTCTCTTGATAGAGAAATGTTCACCAAAAGCTCAATAAGCAATAAGGAAAGTAAAATATGGACCGTTGACATGCCTGATAGAATTTCTAAGAGTGGCCAGACCTCAGAGAAAGAAGAGATCAATATTGGTTGGGAATTATACACGTTTATTGTTAGTATCCAATCAATGAAATGTTGGAAGTGACAATAAGAGCAGTAATAAGCAGGAACTGTCACCTGCCTACTGTGCCAGCCAGTGATCTAACCGTATTACGAGTTCTAAATGTTAACATCTTCTAAATGTATTAACAGGGGTTGGCTCTTTACACATTCTTTACACAATCCTGTGAAATGGGGTATTATTCTCATATCATTATGCTGTTAATACCAGTAAGAGATTACTACATAAATAAAATTACTATTACAGCCACTTACAAAGCAAAAACACAGAGATGTCAAAAACTTGCCTAAGGCCACACAGCACATAAGGGGTGGGGCCAGGACTGGGTTCCCCAAGTCCAGACTTTAACCACTGTTCTCTGCTGGTTCCTGGGATCTGTGCCCCATCGTCCTGATTGCTTAGAACCACTGTCACCTCCTTCCTAAAGCCCATAACAGCAGATTCCAGATCTCACCAAAGCAAAGAGGAGCTCAGCTGATGGCTTTAACTGATCCTGGGAAAAGGGAGAGAAACAGGGCCGGTTCATCACACTGGCCCAGAGACTGAGCTGGAGCTCCCTCGTGGGCACAGTGGATCCTCAACCAGGCTTGGAAAAATCTTGGTGGGAGCGGAGGGGACAAGAAATGTCACCAAAATCTCCTCAACCCCTGTCCCCGCTGCTGCAGGCCAGAGCACACCGCACCGGGTGCCCTGCAGCCTCCGCTGGGGACCAGGCTGCACACCAGATGCTGCCCCGCCGCCTCCGCGGCCCAGCGCAGCAACACCGCCACCTGCTGGCCACCGTCTCCACGCCCTGCAAGCGCCGTGCTGCGCTGGCTCGGAGCTGCCTCCGCGGAGCCTCGCCCTGGGCCAGCACTGGAGCCCCAACCCCAACCGGCTCAGCTACCAGGCCGGCACCGCCCAGACCACAAGCTCGGATGGAAGGAGGTTGCAGGCAGACACCAAGGCAGCGGGCGCTGGGTCCGCAGGAACAAGGACCCCAGGTCCCCCAGGAGGAGCGTCCTGGGCTGGCGGTAGGGGACAAAGGGAGACCACGGCGACAGCGACCTCAATGCAGCTGCACCTCCCCTGACCCAGCGGCAACACAGTGGCAGTTTTCAAGGCCTTTCTTCTCTTGCCTTCCTGCATTCTTCACATAGGGACAACCTTCCAGTCCAAGGACTGTCCTTGTCGGTCCTTCGAGGACCACCCACATGCTGAGGGGCCCCAGGTAGAAGAACACTTTAAACTGGGAGTCCCAAGAGAGGTAGATGCAGGGTGGGTAGGTGACAAACAGTGACTTGGGGCCAGAGCCACCTTGGCTCTGAGGCTCCTGTTAGGGAATTGTCCCCAGAAATGTAACCGTTGCCCCCTCTCAATCCAGACACAAGGCATCCAACCCCCTGGGTCTTCCTGCCAATTACTCATAGGCTCCCAAGCCTAAGAGATGGAGAGGGCATCACCCAGCAGCCATCCCACCTGGGTGACCACCCAGCAGCTGATCACCATCATGAGCTTCTCAGCCCTGCTGGGTGACATCAGAAAGAGGCACACAGGAAAGCCATCTTACCTCCTGGGCCTTGCGGGTACCAGATGGGAAGGACAGGCACATCCCTGCCATTAGTCAGCTTGGCTGCTCTAATCATTACGCAGGCTGCGGGGGGGAACAACCGGCAGTCCCTTCTCAGTTATGGAGGCTGAAAGTCCAAGGCGAAGGGCCAGCAGATGGGGACTGGTGAGGCTGCTTCCTGCTGTGTCCTCACATGGTGGAGGAGGACGCCTATGTTGGCACTAGTCCTGGCCCGGGCGCCACGCTGGATCCTCATTCAAGCCTCCTGATGCCATCGCATTGGGGGTTAGGAATTCCATGTAGGATTTGGGGGACACAGGTGCCTGGGCCATCTGCCCAGCATTCCCTGCCTGTCCATCAAGGGTCAGCCCCAGGCCCAGCACCCAGGCTACAGCAGAAAATGGAAGTCATCAAAGCATGGCCCAAAGCTCAGCGCTGCTGGCATCTTGGGGCCATTTGTCACATTTGTTCAGCCCCCAGTCCTCAGCTCACCACCACCTGTACTGCCAAAGGGCCACCAGGATGGGGAGAAAGGGCAAGAGAGGTGGACAGGACTCAGAAAGTGACCTGCAGGGTGGGAGGGGAGGGCGTTGAGAGGGGCACCAGGCTGGGGCGTGGGCAGAGGTGGGGCCCATTGCTGAGACAGGGAGCAGCAGTGCTGGGGACAGGACGAGCTCTGCTTGGGGCAGGTAGAGTTTGTGCTTCTGTCGAAACCCCTGCAAGGTCGCGAGTTAGGTGCTGACACTGGAGCGCAAAACAGACCTCTGACTCAGCGGAGTAGCAGGAGACAAAATTGACAGCCATGATTGCATTGCAGTCCGATTCTCCAAGATGAATCCGCTGACCCCACTCACAACAGCCAAAACCCAATACCTAGGAATCAGTCTAACGGAGGAGCTCGACGATGAAAGCCACACAACAGTAAGGACAGAAATCGAAGAAGACCCAGGACAGGAGGGCCCTCCACGCTCTCGGTGAGGCAGCACCGACACCATCAAACGGCCACACTAGCAAGAGTGCAGGACAGCGCCAAAAATCCAAGGACGCTCTTCACAGAACCAGAAAAGCAGCCAAGAGATTCATTTGGAAAATAGGAGACCCAGAATCGGCAAAGCAATCCTGGCGGGAAAAGCAAAGCCGGAGGCACCGCAATGCCAGACCTCAAATCGTCCTGCAGAGCTGGTGATCAAACAGCACGGCACTGGCTCCAAGCACGGAGACCCAAGGACTAGGACAAGACGCAGCGCACAACCCCACCAGCAGCTCTCTGCCAAAATCGTGTGGAAGAAGAGAGCCTCTTAGCAAATGGTGCTGGGGAAACTGGAAACCCACACGGAGTGGGATGAAATTTAACCCCGTCTCACCCTGCACCAAAGTCAGGGAGCATCAGAGACCTGGGAATCAGGCCGGAAACCCTGCACCTTGCAGGGGAAAACGTAGGCCCAGCACTCCAATGCGCCGGCTCAGGATCCGACTTCCTTATTATTATTAAGGAGCTGATAGTTGTAAGATCATAAATATGTATAAAGTAACCACAAGACATGCACGTAATCCTGAACCATGGTCACCCCCACATTGCCTGCACCCCGAGAAGTCAGATAACATTTGTGCAATCATTTAGCTCTGGAAAATTCACCATCTTCTACATACAGGTATATGGAACTGACTCCCTTAATAAGACCCCCACTGTGCAGGAGGTAGAGCAAAGATCAACGCGTGGGATGGCGTCAAATCGGAAAGCTTCCTCACCGCGAAGGAAACTATCGAGGGCGTGAAGAGAGAACCGCAGAATGGGAGGAAATCTGCCTCCTGCTCCTCAGACAGGGAGTTAACATCCAGGACACACAAAGAGCTCACAGAACTTAACACCAAGAAAGCAAACAAGCCAATCAATAAGTGGGCAAAGGAACTCATCAGACACTTCTCAAGGGAAGAAATACAAATGGTCAACAAATATGTGAAAAAATCTTCCACACCTCTAGCAAGTAGAGAAAAGCAGATTAGAACTATACCAGGATTTCATCTCGCTCCAGTCAGAATGGCAACTATCAAGAATCCACATGATAAATGTTGGTGAGCATGTGGGGAAAGGTGCACTCACACATTGCTGGTGGGACTGCAGATTGGGCAACCACTCTGGAAAGTGGTGTAGAGATTCCTCAAAACACTAGGAATGGAGCCACCATCTGACCCAGCTGTCCCACTCCTCAGTAAATATTCAAAGGATTTTAAATCAGTATATCAAAGCGATGCAGTCACATCATGTTTATAGCCACATGATTCATAATAGCTAAGCTATGGAGAAAGCCACAGACCCTTCATCAGATGAATGGATGAAGAAACTTGGTGCAGAAACACAATGGAATATTACTCAGCCCTAAAGAAGAATGAATATGGCATTTTCCAGTGAATGGATGGACCTGGACACCTTCAGGCTAAGTGAAATAAACCAGTCCCAAAAAATCAAAGGTCACATGTTTTCCCTGATATGCGGAAGCAAATCCAAAATGGCCAGGGGGGACTGAAAAAATGATCAGAGGAGTACACCAAGAGGAATGAAAGGAAGGGAGGAGGGACGGGATAGGGAAATCAATGGGATGGATCTGACCCAGCTTTCCTGTGTACAGATATGAATAGACCTCAGGAATCTCACCATCATGTACATCCACGAGACACCAGCTTCAAAAAAGTACTAACAAATAGCAAAAATATCAGTGGAGGGAAGGAACAGGTATTGAGAGGAAGGACGGGGATGGGAAGTGCTGGGGCCTGAATTAGACCAAGATACCTCCCATGCCTTCATGTCATAGTGTATTCTACGGTCGTGTGTGACTAAGAACCAAGGAAAAATTAAATGGAAAACAGAGGCCTCCAAGTGAGAGCCTGAGACTCCAACATCGTGGAAGGAGGGGGGAGAGAAATGCGTAGGGAGAAGAGGACAGGAAGGGCCTGGCAGAGGACACCTGCACAGAAGACCCTGGAGGCGTCTGAGATGTGGGAAAAAGTGCACATGCTGTCCCCTCACCACCTCAGCAGAGGGCAAGGACGCTGAGGGGCCACCTGCCCCTCAAGGCTTTGGTGGCCTTGGTGGACAGGTTCAGTGACAACATGGTGGGAAGAAGCCAGTGATGGTTACGAGAAGCAGGCGCACGCGGAGCAGGGAGGCACTGACGGGCAACTCCTTCCAAGGAGCGGCTGCACCCAGGTGCCCGCAAAAAGATGGCAGATAAGGACAGTGCGGTCCCTACGCACAGTGGAGCCTCACTCAGCCACGAAGAAGGGAGTGTGGGGCTGGAGCAGTGGCTTGGTGGTTATGGCACTTGCCTGGCACACACAAGGACACGGTTTGAACCCCAGCACCATGTACACAACGAAGTCTTGGAACAACAAAAGGCACATGAAAAACTAAATAAAAGTGATTCTTTCTCTGTCACTGTCCCTCTCTCTTTAAAAAAAAGAAAGAAAGAAAGAAGGAGAGGTGGAGGAAGAGGAGGAGGAGAAGAAAAGGAAGGAGGTGGAGGAGGTGGAGGAGAAGGAGGAGGAGGAGCATGAGGAGGAGGAGGAGAAAAAGAAGCACAAGGAGGAGGAGGAAGAGGAGCAGGAGGAGGTGGAGGAGGAGGTGGAGGAGGAGGAGGTAGAGGAGGTGGAGGAGGAGGTGGACGAGGAGGAGGGCAACAGAGAGTGTCTGCAGGAGAACGTGGAGCTGCAGCATCGTGCTAAGAGACACAAGCCAGGCCAGAAGCGAGCCCAGTAGAGAAGGGGCCGGGCGGGGAGGGGAGGGGCAGGGGAATGGCACTGAGGGTCTGTGCCATGCACATGTGCAGACACGAACAGTGACTCCTGCTCACGTGCAGTTAGCATGCACCAATGACAAAAGAAACCCGAAGCAAGAGTGGCTGTAAAGAGAATCGCAACAGCACAGAAGAGAGCTCGGCGCTGGCCCCGAACGCCCTGCTGGCCATGCCAGCCCACGGCTGAGGCTGCTCCTGGAGACAGAGGCAGTGTCCTCTGGCAGTGCTCTGAACTCCTCCTAGTCTGGAGCAGGATCCTCAGCAGGATTCAGCCACTCCACTCTGCACAAGTCGCTGGGGACTTGTGCAGAGCCCCCCACAGCAGTGTGATGGAGCATGGAGACCAAGAACCGCTGTGCTGCCAGGGACACAGCGCACCAGCCATGGGCAGCACCTGCACAGCCACCCAGGGCCACCAAGAGAAACTGGTCCCACAGAGGCCAGGGAGCCCCTGCACCAGCCCCACCCCACCACAAGGCTCCCTGCAGAGCCACCTCTTGCCCTGGTGTCCCAGGTGGCCCCTGACTCGTGTAGAGAGGAGAGCAGTCCCAGGCGGACACAGAAAGTCCCCAGGTTCCAAGTGAGCAGCTGGAAACAGTAGAGACCAGGAAGTTCCTCCAGACACACCACGGGGCGAGGGCAAGAAGGGGATGGGGCACTGTCACAGCACCCTACAAGTGAGCTGGGCTCCCACAGAAAGCAGAGGTCCCCTGCTTCCGGAATCCTCTGCAAAAGTTTCAAATCTCCCATCTATAACTTCCCAATGCCACAATCCACACTATCAAACGGTCATTCTTGGATGCTCAGTGAATTAACATTGACAAACAGATGAATTCCTAATGACCTCTCCAATGTTGTCACTTCTTCCAAACAGTAAGATCCCAAACAAAGGGGACCACTCCAGAAAGTGCTCCTGCCCGCCTAGGGGCCCTTGCTGTTGCCTGCCCCACGGATGAGAACGTCACTCACCCGGTCACACGGGGCCACATTTCCCAGGGGACTCAGAGGCTTCCTATGGGCTGCAACTTTTTTTTATTAGATGGATATAGAGATACAGTTGAGGGAGAAACATTATCAAACATTCAGGAGCCAATGTATATATACTTAGTTATCCAGGGTTAATGCCATATCATGGATGCCCAGCTTGGGTCCCCCATGCTGCTGTTTCCCCACAGAACCCCTGAGTTAAATGGGTATCTCGTGGAGAACAGAGATCTCCTTCTGAGATGATTCCCTCATATTCCCACCCTCCAGTCTCCTAGGAGTTCTTCCTAAGCCCTCCCACCCCGTCCCCCTCCCTATGCCTCCAAGTATCCTAGGGAGTCGTCTCCCTGTTACGTTGAAAATCATACAATTTGAAGTTATTATTAGCTTAGCCGTCTAATCTACTGCTTCCCCATGCATTCTAGCTTCCACAGATGAGAGAAACCATTCAGCCCTTGAGTCTCTGAGATTGGGATACTTCACTTAACATAATTCTTTCCATCTCCATCCATTTGGCTGCAAAAGCCATAATATCATCTTCTCTAATGGCTGAGTAGTATTCCACTGTATATATGTACCAAAGTTTTTGTATCCACTCGTCAAGTGAGGGACATCTGGGTTGGTTCCATATTCTAGCTATAGTAAATTGAGCTGCTATAAACATTGATGAAGCCACATCACTATAATATGCTGATTCTAACTCTTTTGGGAAAATACCCAGGAGTGGGATACCTGGGTATTTTTTGAGGATTTTTTAAGGATTCTCCACACTGCTTTCCAGAGTGGCTGAACCAGTTTGCAGTGCCACCAGCAGTGTGACAGTGTTCCTCTTTTCCCACTGGGCTGCGACTTTCACTGTGTTCCCAGGCCATGGAAGTGCAAGCCACAGTGCTTGAGAGCGCTCACAGTCCTTAATCAACACGCAAAAACTGCAAACAGGAAGGAGTCCACACCTCCAGCCACCAGGTCTCCCCGTGGTCACCAGCCCTGTCCATGGCAACCACAGAAGGGCTGTTTCGCGTTTCAGGAAGAGCCCATCTACCCCACAGACTCAGGGCAGGAACTGACCAACAGAGTTCTGCTTGAAGCCAAACCCCAAAACTAGCAGGTGTCACCTGTCAGGCTGAATATTCAAAGAGCAGACAGACTGGTCCAGCTTGCCAGAGCCCGGGGACACAACTTCACCCGTCACTCGAGGGAGCAGAATTGACCACTTGGCAAAATCCATCCAAAAGGAACTTGCCTGCGGCCTCTGATGGTCCCCAGGCTTCAGAACGCACCATGGACCTGCCGCAGGGGTGCGTACCAGGTGATTCTAGGGAGGAACCCTGCGCTAGCTCAGAGGCGCACAGAGATCAGACCTCCACACATCTGTCCTCACAAGTACATGAGGGGACAGAGGACCCCAGCACCACTGCAAGACAGGAAGCGGAGGGGCGCAGTGAGGCTCTTGTAGGGGTCGGAGGCTGGAACCAAGCCAGGGCCGGTCCACAGAGGCCTGGCTGCACACACCCAGGGCTGGCCACGCAGCAGGACGTGAGGTGACCCAGGAGTTAGAGGAAGCTCTCCACCACGCACCGTGGGCTCAGGAAAGACCAGGCACAGGCCCTATCAGTATCTGCTCCCATTGTGACGACAAAGCTGACGATGCGCAGCGCAACGCAGACACACTCGCACAGCCTCCTGCGCGTGCTTTCCACACAGAAAATGTCTCTGAGGACTGCGGGGGACATTAATAATATGGCCCCCAAAAGGGACAGGGGAAGGTGGGATTTTCTCACCACGATCGCTGGGAGAGTTTTGGAAATCGGAACCATCCAGATGCATCGTGGCTGTTGGGAACAGTCCTGAGCCAACGTGGGAGTGGGGCTGCTGGATCCCGGCGGGAACCCTCCAGAACCTTCTGGAGCCAGCGGCAAAGGCTGTGCTCCCACACCCCGCACAGGTGGGGTCCAGGACATCCTCAGCGTTCCTGCCTTAAGCTTCCTACTGTGGTTCTAATCTGCATCTCCCTAAGGACATTGTGGATCTTTCAGTCTTCAAAAAATTATAAGTTTGAAACAGTAACACATAGAAATTGAGAAATACCACCTAAAAATCAGGAATCTGGATTCTTTCCCCAAAAGCACACACACAACCTGGCGGCCCTGGGTCCTCATTCCCTGTGCACAGGCCCGGAACCTCTCATCCCGAGCTCCTGCCTCCTGCTTTCTCTGACTTGGAAAGAAACCCCAAGCAGGCACCGCACACTCGTGGCACCTACAGGGGGACCCGGGGACCCCGAGCACACACCCGTGCACTGGTGATGCCTTTAGGGGGGTGGCCTGGGGACCCCAAGCAGGCACCACACATTGGTGGCACCTACAGGGAGACCTGGGGCATCTTTAATCAAACACACCAGTACTTCCTCGTCAAAGACACCAAGATTCATCCGAAGAGGAATAAATGACATTACAAATGACTTCAGCTGAGGTTCTGCCACCAAAGGAGCATGTGGGAAATTTACCAGAAACATTCTGATTTTCAGAGCGCTGGGATCTGGAATTGCAAATCACACTTGTAGGTGTGCGAGTTCTAACGAAGGTGCGCGCTCTCCCGACCCCGGAGTCCCCACCAGTAGACCCCCCTGACCCCTGAAGGCATCCCCTCGTCCTCGCGGCCCCACCCCGCTGTGTCCCGGGAGCACCATCACGATTTGTTTAAACGTAGTCATCTCCATTTAAGTCACGGAAGCCCCCGAGGTCTTCTGGGCTCCCCCTCCTGGAGCCCTGCCTGCGCTAGAGACAGGGACGGAAACCGCCTGCTCTACACAGAGCAAACAGGCTGCCCCTCTGGCTGAGCTCGCCTGGCGGTCCCACTGGAGCCTGGAACGGTCTCTGCAATGCAACAGGCTACTTCCACATGCTAATAAAAGCTGACTGCTTCAAAGCCTGCTGGCAAATCTTATTAAAGTAATCCCCTCCCTGAACCCAGATTATTACAGCCACCTTTATGGTAGAATAAAAATTAATTTTCTCAGCTATAATAAGAACGATAAGAATGAATCACTTGGGACCAAATAAAGATCACAATTAGCTCCAACAGAATAAATCTAAATTTAACGTGGGTCAGCGATGTATTTGCTCCTGTTCTCTCTCCAGCGCCCGTGCGAATGAGGCTGCTGGGAGCAGGTTCTCTGGCTGGCTGGGCGGGCCCCGCTGATGCAGTGTGGGGCAGAAGGAAGGCCAGTCCCACACCTGCACCCCAAAGGATTGGAGGCTGGCCTGGGGAGGGAGCCGGTCCTTGTTGGATTCCCTGTCCACCTGAGCCATCATCGAGACACTCTGTCTCTTCCCCGCTTGGGAACTGTGCCCCGATGCCACTTGGGGAGCCTCCTCTTCCTCTCCATGCTTCAAGTAGCAGTGATTCAATTCTCATTTTTGAGAATGGGTACTTGGACAAGGCCTGGCCCATCAGAGACTCCATGTAGGCCAACAGTAATGAGACATAGGATTTCTGGTTGAAATATTTGGCAAGAATTCTTAATTCCCCCAGGGCTTTTACTAACAAGCCATCTTATCCCCATCTAGATGCATGGAATTAGCCAATCCTCAGAGGAAATACAAGACAAGGAGAGATATTAGGTCCTGGTAACACTACTTGATCCCCCTGGATCAAGCCACACCTGAAGCTGTCTGTCTCCGTCTTCTTGTCAACTATGAGCCAATGTACTCCCGTTTTCCCTGCTTAATATTTTCTGTCTCTTGAAATTAACAAAAGGCCCTTACTGATATAATCACTTCTCAGAATTTCACAGACAAATGATCCTGTTACTAAATGGACCCTGTATGTTAATAAAGGGAGTGCTGACTCTTTAAACATCTGGGGAAACAGGATTTCACCTACCATGACACAGTATCCTATGGTAAATGAGAAAGGGGGTGACCCCAGGTGCATGACGGTCCCAGCAAAACCAGGCATGCTCACTCCAGGTTGCCCGCACAACCAGCTCCCACAGGACTGGGCCCTGTCTCCAGCGGGAAGAGCAGCCAGCCTCAGCTTCCCCGAGCCCCGAGATCCCCAGGTGCAGGCTGCTGGTTTCTCGGCAGCCTGAGAAACCTCCTAGCAGGCTGATTCCTCTCGTTCTGCCATTGAAACACGGGGCAGTCTGACGCTCCGTGCGGTGCACAGCTGTGACTTGCAGGAGTCACCTGCACCCAGGGCACCGCCGGAGATAGATCCTGCTGGTGGGGGACAAAGAGGAACATTATGTGGCCCTGAAAAAAGCTTCATTTGCAGGCATCTGGGCCCCAATTGCCCAGTACAGCACCTCCCTGGGCTTGCCCTGGATAGGACAGCGCCCCCTGCCTCTGGGGTCCAGCTCTCAACCTGTAGAGGGAAAGGCCCATGCTGATCCCAGTAGGATGGGCTGCGAATGGCCAGAACCCAAGTCATGCCATCTTGGGGAGGTCAGTCTGGGGTCACAGTGAGCCCTGGGCTCAATGATGGGTCAGGGTGAGCCTGCAGCCAAGAGGTGACAGTGCAGGTGACCAGGAGAAGAGGCTCTGAGTCAGTGCTCCTGGACCTGACACAGCAGCCTCCTCGGTGCAGAGGCCTGAGGAGGTGCAGAGCAGGGGCCTCCATGGAGGCAGTGCAAGCGTACCTGCCGGCATCTGCCATTTATACCGTGCTGTGCACTCTGCCTTGGGTGCTGTGCTCACACTAACCCATCGAATCCTCCCAACAACCATAGGCCCCATCACGAGCTCCATTCTACATGGAACTGAGGCACAGAGAGGTTAAGCCACTTGCACAGTCACACAGCTGGACAGGATGGGATCTGGATTTGAACCCAGGCTGTCTGGCAAGAGGCCCCTGCTCTTTCGCTACACTCTCCTGGCCTCTCTGTGGCATGGTTTCCAAACCACCCAGGGGCTCACCCTGGAAGTAGGGGCACCGGGCAGCTGGCAGCAGGGAATCAAACACAGCAGGACCCCGGCCAGGCAGGAAACAGAGGACTCAGGAGAGAGGGTGGCCTGGGAGCTGTCACCCTCTGCACGAGACACAGCGCCCACTCTGGGCCAGCAGGCCTGGCCGGACACAGCTGCAACTTCCAAAGCCACAAACCTCGATTTTCATGTTAAACCTCTTACTTTTCATTCTAGCCACTACGCTGAATTTCCTTGAACATTGTCCCAGGTAGGGATGCTGGCCCTGTCCTTTGACAAGGAACCTGGCCTGCTGTCCATCATGTCCCCGCCCTCTGCCAGTCGCTCCAGGAGCAAGAAGGAAGGGGAAGGTGGGCCTGGCTGGTGGGGAAGGAGGGGACCGCTTACTTAGGGGGCCCTTGGAGTCACAGCTCCCAGCTCACTCAGAGTAAAGGCTGAAGTCTCACAGGAAGCACAGCCCTGATTGTCCCCGTCACTGCTCTGTCCTTACCCTCCATCCCCTGCACACTTCACGTCCGCGTGGAGCAGGGCTGGCCCTTCCCGCCGCAGGGCCATTGCACAGCCTGCTCCCTCCCAGCTCTTGCCACTCAGCTGAAACACTGGAGCCTCCACCAACCACCTGCTGGGAAGCAGGCCTCTCGCCACATCTAATGGTTCAAAATCAAAAGGGTTCTAAAAAGAGGAACCCTTAGCTTGGGGCATTGAGGAAAATCAGGAAGGCCAGGATGGCCGGCCTGGCCAGGAGGTGACAGTCAGACGCAGGCGGGGAGGGTGCCACCGAGCCAGCCCCAGGCAAGGAATGCGTAGGTCGGTTTCTTCTCTAGCCGTCTCAAGCCGGGACTGAGGAACAGGGGTGCTCATCCACAGGATGGTCACATGGAGGAGGAACCAGGGGTACTCAAGACAGTTCCCAGAATCAGGACGGAACTGGAGTGGCAGATTCGGATCTGCAGAGAAAGAAATTTTTAACTTCCCAGAGAAGCTGATGAGCCCCCCAAAGCCAGCAGTGCAAGGTTAGGGGGCCCCTGCTGAGCACAGCATGCAGCACCCAGGACAAACCCATGTTCTAACACCACCTGTGCTCCCAGAAAGACTAGAAAGGCCAGGGCAATGCAGGCTTCTGCCCTGGAAATATCTGGAGCATCTGGTGACAAGGGATCCCCTCCTTGTTGTCCTGAGTGTCCCCATCAGAACCCCTTTGGAGCATTAGCAACTCCCCAGGGTCACTGCAAGGCAGGCCCCATGGGTCGCAAGCCCCCATACACAGGCTTGCCATGACAGGTGACAAGCCTCAGCCACAGGGAGCTGGCCCTCTTGGAATATTTTAGCTTGGTTCAAATCAGAATGTTTTATATCGTAAGTAAGAACCTGGACTCCTGGCTTCTCCTGAAACATTAGACCTGGTGGCCCTAGACGGCTTTCATCCCCATGTGGCAGCAAACGGTGGACTAAGGGCTGCCACGCTGGATGGGGTGCCCAGGTCACCCAGTCCCCAACACCCCACATCAACCAAGACGCCAGTGACACGGAATGTGGCTCTAGTCCCAGCTCTGCTGTTCCTAGCCGGGCGACCTTGGGCAAGCTGCCCCATCTCTCTCTGCTGCAGTTCTCGCCAGGTCAGAGCCACATGAGGTCTAAATGGTGGAGAGGGACACAGGAGCTCGGGGCCATGGAAGGCACAGAGCCACCGGTGCTCTGTTGTGAAGCGCCTCACTTAGGCAAGCGACTGGGCAGCTGGTTTCACAGGATGTCAGACCCCAGTCTCCGTCCTTCCTGTCCATCAGCTCCCGGGTGGCCAGAGAAGGCTGCAACCCCAGGAGGACCCTTCGATCCCATCCAGAGGACAGAGGACAGAAGAAGCCAGAACTGAGCACCAAATATATCCAATGGGGCAGCCAACCCACCTGGCCTGCAGGTGCAGCCAGGTGAGCGCCCCCACCCCTTTCACGCCCCCACGTTAGTCCCCCATTTGGAGCCAGCATCCAGGAGGCAGCAAAGCCACCAGAGCCACTTCATGCAAAGGTGACATTTCTCAGCTAATTTTGATTCTGATCTCTGAAGGAGCAGACCAGGCAGCCTAGACAGCCATTAGCACCGAAGGAAGAAAGGTCTCAGCCTAGCCTAACCCTCAGATTGGAGCAGGTGACAGTGGCCTCCGGCAAGCTCACTAATTTGAGCTGGAGAAAAGGGCTCCATGCCCCCTCGCAGGCTTCGCGACCTGGAACTCTGTTCCAGGCTTCTAGAGGTCCCCCTGCAAGCTGTGAGGCTCGGTCACCGGCAGGTGGAAGAGGCCGACCCCTCGTGAACCCGAGGGCGGGAGGTGTGTGCTCAGCACACAGCAAGGTGCTCGAGGGAAGCCCCACACCATGTCTTGGGTGCGAGGTGTCCCCTGTCCCCCCTTCCTTGCCCTCGGGCAGAAGGCAGCTTCCACCCCAGGATGAGACTTGTGATGGGGAGAGGGAAGGCCGCCAGCCCAATGCCAGCAAAGCCTTCCAATTACCATGCAGCAGCCATCGCCGCTGACTGGTCAAAGGGTCTAGGTCCCAGGAGAGCAAGAGCTCATTAACAGTGCATTGCGGGGCACAAGCGAACACAGCAAGATGACTAACAGGCACCAAAAAAGTCTTAGGGAACTTTGAGGCAGTGACCCCAGAGTGTCAAAATGTGGAGTCCTTCCAAGTGCAGCACACATTAGGGCTGCAGTTTCCACACCCAGGAAGTCAGCTGGATGCCAGCAGCAGAAAAGAAACCCAAACCAACAGGAGGGAGGGAAGGACAATTTAAAGTGAGAGGAAAGAAAGGAAACTGGGTCGGGGGACTGGAGCAGCAGCTCAGCGGTTGTAGCGCTTGCCTGGCGTGCGCGAGTGTGCGAGTTCAAACCCCAGCGCCCGCACGCAGCAACGTCTCGGAGCAGCGAGGGCCACGTGAAAAACTAAGTAAAAAGTTGTTTCTCTCTTTCTCTCTCACTGTCCCTCTCTCTTTGAAAAGAAGGAAGGGAGGGAGGGAGGGAGGGAGGGAGGGAGGGAAGGAAGGAAGGAAGGAGGGAGGGAGGGAGGGAGGGAAGGAAGGAAGGAAGGAGGGAGGAAGGGAGAGAAGGAAGGAAGGAAGGAAGGAAGAAGGAAATGGGCAAGGGAAGGTGCCAGACCCTTCCACCAGCAACCCGGATCCCGTGCACCTGGCCAGGAGCTACGATTCTGCCGTCTTTAAAGCCCCTGCTGTTCCCAGAGGCTGACCCTGCTCGGTCCCTTGACTTGCCCCCACGCCCCCTAAAGAGGAAGAAACAGGTGCAGGAAGCACAGGCGGCTTGCAGAGACATGGGACATGGCCAGGCCAGGTTCAAACCAGGCCCCTCGACTCCAAGCTCACACTAGAGGCATCCCATAAAAATCATGGGAATCG
>PVKS010031088.1:0-23763 GCA_004027875.1 Aplodontia rufa
CCCTTTATAACTCTAAAAAAAGATATTAGATTATAAAGCATTACATCTTATCTGGATTTAACTCATGTTACTAGACCAACTTTCTCATTGTCCAGGGTCTAGTCCCCACCTCCACAGATGAGTGGAGACAATCGACCCTTAGATCTCTGGGTTAAGCTGATTTTACTCATCATGATCTCTTCCATAACCATCCATTTATCCTCAAAGGCTGCAAGGTCATTGTTTCTAATTGCTGTGTAATATTCCATGGTATAAATGTACTGTTCTTAACATAAAGAAAGGAGATCCTTAACACGGGTTGGGGTGCAGCTCCGCGTGGCTGAGCCTCTTGGCCTGTTTTGCTCTGTAGCCGTCTCTCAGTTCATGGAGCATGCACGTTATACAGCCCACCGCAAGCATTCTGACTGGAATGCCCTTTTCACTCTTACACCTTCATTTAAGTGGGCCATGCCTCATCCTTGAGATTAGCTTGCCAATGCCACTTCCTCAGACAGGCCTTCCCTAACCTTGCCAGCTAGGGCAAACCACCTACTCTATACACTCTCAGGTCCTCTAGTGGCTACATAGTAACTACCATTTTAGCAATTTTACATTTATTTATGCGATAATTTAATTTCTAACAACCCTATTGGACTGTAAATTCCATGAGCAAAAGAGCATGTTTGATTTTACTCAGTGTTGAATCCACACAATTGAACTGAATTGAAACATTTAATACAGTATTGAGTCACGGACATACAATAAATATCTGGTAAGTGCATGGATAATGTAGGGGGACATGATAAGATATCTTAATACTAAAAGAATATACTAAATAATATGAATGACAGTGATCAAAAATGTAGGAGTACACAGGCATATGAACACTAACTGAGGATGTACTATGACATAGGTAATTACATAGTTATAATTTGAAATCTAACAGACAAAATGCATAAGAAGGCATGTACAAAGTAAGTGATATGAATACTTGGACTCTTTCTGTAGTGAGAGGCAAAGGAAAATAAACTTGTAAGAGGCATAAAGGAAAAAAAGGAAATTTAATGGCTCATTTAACTTAGTGGTCAGAGAGGAAGAATGGCTTTGGAAAAAGTGCTATTCAACTTCTAATGTCCCCAGGACTTGGGCTCACTCTTATTCTCTCTTTCTTCTTTCAGATATTCCTTCTGTTCCATCACTCAGTCCCACTCCTGGTGAGAAGATGCAGTCCTGGCTGCAGATCTTCTTGGGGTTATTTTCAGAAAGAAAGAGCTGGCCTTTTCCTTACACAATCTCATAAAATTTAAAGCCTAAGTCTGACTTGCGTGGATCACACAACCATCTCTGGAAGAATCTGTTACAATTATCACTTTTTTTCTCCTATCCTCCCAGTAGAAGTCATTAGATCTGGCAACCATGGTTTTGTTGGGACTTTTGATAGACTAATTTAAAGTATTGAAGAGTTTGTAGCCAAATAACAAGTGGGCACAAGTTGAGGATTGAAAGGAAAGGATAGGGAGGTGGTGAATGCAAGCTGCCCTTTCAAAAGCATGGTGATGATGGGAAAGAGAAAAATGTAGCATATTAGGGAGGCAGCATTTATACAGAGCTTATTAAAAATTTTTGTAAAGTATAGGTGAGCTTGGTCACATATGTAGAATGAATGAAAAAGACCATGGTTTGTGAAGAGGAAGATATTAAAAGCAAAGTCAATGTGTATTAAATTCTGGAAACTAGTTAAAAAGTAGAGAGAAAGAGACTGGTCTAGAGAGGAGACAAGAAATGGTCAGCAAGCTGGAGTGGAAGGTGAGATGGGGGAGTGAAGGGCTGCCTGGAGACTAAGGGCTAAGACACTTTCCTCTGAGTTCCGTTCAGTGCCAGGCCCCCGACTAAGGGATACCTTAGGATGTAAAAAGTGTGAAAAATTAAGGTTATCTTATTTTGCCATCTCCGTATGTTGGCACAGGTTGATTAATACAGATAGGAGGTAGAAATGGACAAGCTGTGTCTGAGGAAGTTCAGTGACTGAGCTGCTGCTCTGTCTTTTGGCTTATTGGTGCATCAGCTCGGCTCAATAGTCACATAACCACAGAGAGGACTCGCTGATGCTGAGCACCCACGAAGGGGTCTATCACATTTATTGGATTGAATCATTTTAAGGTGGATTATTTGTGGTATCTGTTATTCCCACCTTTATCATATATCTCTATATGTTGTATAGAGATGTTTGGGGACCCAGGAGTGTCCATTGGTCATTTAGTCTGTTAGCAGGGCATAGGCTAATCCATCCAGGAACATGCCTTCATCCTAAGCTCTCCTCCTCCAGTTTCCCTGGTGAGCTCTCTTCAGGTGAGTCCCCCACCATGAAATCCCTGTGAGTATTGAGGGTCCTCTATGAGGTAGTCCTGGAAAAGAGCAAGTATTAAACTGGGCTCCCATATGACTTGGGGATAGAATTTCCAGATCAGGTATCACCCCTCCACCCTTTTGAAACTCCTCTCTTAATACAGAACAGGAAACCAAGCCCCTGAAAGATAAGGTCATTTAACCAAGGTCATGCAATAACATGACTGTATTAAAAGTAACATTCAAACTCAGGATTCTGACCACGCTCCTCTAAGCGGGTGGCTTAATAGCTGAAACACATTGCCATCCTCACCACTTTGTGCTTCTTTTGTTAATGGATTCCTTTCTTGCTCCCTAGACCTCAGCAAGTAATATTCTTAAAGGGGGGTAAAAGAACTAAGAGGGAAAATTGAACAGCTTCAAAAAGGAGAAACACATGAACCAGAGGGTTGCTTTCATCTTACAGCAACTAAAAAATTGTTCTATCTCAATCTGTCCGTTACTGCACTTATTGGTATATAAATCCTGAATCCTGACTGAGAAACAGCAGAGAATACATCTCCCTCCTCCAAGGGACCAGGAATTATCACCAAAAGCCTTCAAAGTAGGGCAGGGTACTCTGAGTGTGGGTGAATTTGCTCTGTTCTTCACTGCACAAACTCGCTTTGAGAAAAACCTATTTAGGGTAAAACCTAAATTAAGCGAGCCCAATAAGAAGTGAACATTTTTGCACTAATAAAGTAGTCTCCTCTTTCCAAGGGAGATCTTTGTCAATGCTATGAACTTGCCCAATACTTAAAAATGTTTATATAACATTTACCACTTGCCCTCATGCGTGACTTGGGAACAATAAGACTAGAGAGTTTCTAGACCACAAATGTTGGACCCTGCTGCCAATTAAAATTAACCAGAAACATTAGAAAATATCTCTGAAAGAACATAAGCATAAAATATAGGCTTTATTTTATGAACATTCTACTTATAGGGACTTTGGAAGCAATCCCTTATGCAGAAAAAGATGGGGGACTTCTGGGATTGACTTTTTGCTTATTTCTTTCTTATTTTTTTTTTAATGAGAGAGGGACAATGAGAGAAAAAGAGAAATAATTTTTATTTAGTTTTTCATGCAGCTTTCATTGCTCTGAGACTCTGTTGTGTATGTGGTGCTGGGGTTGGAACTCGTGTACTCACGCATGTTGGGCAAGTGCGTAACCGCCAAGCCACTGCTCCAGCCCTGACTTTTTGCTAATTTCAGTGCCATAGTTGGAAAGATTCCACACTATTGCTTAGGAAGCTTGGTAAGGAATTTCAATGGAAAGAGATGCATATAGTTTTCTTAGCTCATCGGTTTGACTTATAAGTACATTTGTCCCTGTGGATAATTGGTTCCAGGACCTTCTTGGGGTGCTCAAGTTTCTCAAATGGTGTAGTATTTGCACATAACCTATGCACATCTTTTGAAATACTTCCATATAAGTCATCTCTAAATTACGTACAATATTGAACATGTATATTTATATAAATTGTTGTTATACTGTATTGTTTAGGGAGTAATGCCAGGAAAAATTCTGTACATGTTCAATAGACATATTTTTTTTCAAAAAAAATTCAATCCATGATTGACTGTTGCAAAGCCTGTGGATTTGGAGGACCAACTGTGCAGAGCAATATATTAGGTCTGATCTGAGGTTGTTCCCTAAAGGCCACATGAGGCATTTGCACAAAGCAATGTCTGGTACATACATTTTCTCCAGGTCCCCAAATCCTGCAAATGCTCCTTTCGGGATGACTCGAAGCTTGGTGAGGACAAATCTCCTGAAAAGAAAGTGGATGCATAATATCATAGTATGCATTAATAATAACCAAGTACCTATTAAAGAACATCAGCAATAGCCGACATAAACTAAGAGCTTCCCATAGTAATAATGATTGAAATCGCCTCACAATCCTCACCACAAAGCAGCAATGTTGGCACTGTTATTCTCCCCATTTTGCATGAAGAGAAGAGTTTAGGGAGGGTTAAAAACTTATCCCAGGTTACACGACTGGTACATGGGATATGAGTCTTGCTTGTCACCTCTGCTCTATGTCATTTTCTAACCCCCAAGGGAGGCTGCTTCTGTTTCTCTATGTCAACTCCCAGTATTCTTCCTGTATTGTCATGCTCAGCTGACCTTTCATCCATTCAAAAAGGGAAAATGAAACCAAGAGAAGAAAATACTCCTGCTCTCAGGTGGCACCAACCCACCAACACCCTGCAGGACACCCTCTTGCCTTCCCTGCAGGTAGCAAGGTGAACTGTCCAGACCCCTGCCTGAGAACAGCCCCTTCTATTCACATTCTATTCACTTTTCTTCTAGTCCAGGTAACTACTGTAGAATTTTCCCTTTCTCTTACTGCTTGATGATTTCATTCATCTATCTTACCTCCAGTACTGAATTATGCCCAATAATATAAAAATACACCTTAATTTCTTCCATCCAAAAAAAGTCTATTAACCTTGGCCATTTTTACCTTTGTCATTTTCTTCTACTTGAAATATTTGTTTCACTCTTGCCAGAAAATCCCTTCCAGCGGCTCCTCATCTCACTCAGGGAAACATCCAAATTGCTTCTGGTGACCTTCAGTATCCTGCAGGAGCTTCCTGCCCTCTATTCTTATAACCTCATTTTTTTTTTAGAAATTTGATAAACATTTTAATTCACTCTGATAAGAGTTTACAATGTATACACTGATTAATATTTCCGGATTTCATCTTCCCCACATGTATGCACAAGCTCCTAACAATAAGGCTTGAAATGCAGGGGCTAGGATGCCCTTTCAAGAGGCAGGAAGAAACTTTTACAGACTTCCTTTTGCTTACCCTGTTTGCTATTTCTTGGTCATCCCAGGTTTCTTCTTCCTAGCAATTCTGCATTTGCAGTAAAATAATTGTTCATTTACAGTTCTCTCTGGAACATTCGTCTTCCGGTTGTCATGGCTTGCTCCCTGGGCTCCTGTTTGTGCTATTATTTTCTCAATGAGTCTTTCCCTGACCACCCTATTTAAAATGACAATTCCTCCCATGTGGCCTCTCATCCCTTTTCCTGCTTAAATTTTTTCTTCAAAGCAATTCTAACATGTTCTACATTCTATTTCTTTACCTGTGTATTCATGCATTTATATATCTCTCTCCCACAACTAAAATGTATGCTCCATGAGGGAAAGGATTTCCCTCTGATTTGTTACTGCTGTAGAACAGTGCCAGGCTCATGGCATTTGCTCAATGGCTGAATGATGGTTATGGAATAGTCTGAAAATTCTAGGCTCAAAGGTGAAATTATAAACGATCTATTGGGAATCTCTACAACAGGAATATTACTCTTTTTGTGACTTTCCTCCGTCTGGCTTCTGCCTTCCTAACTGATTAACAGTTTATTTCCCATATTAATGCTTCCTTCCACCAGACAGTCTGTGAACAGGAAGTGGACTAGGTCAGTATCATAAACATTCTTTGCTTTTAGTTGCCTATTACCTACTAGTGTTAGTGAAACCAGTTTCAGACAGAGCTGCCAAGGAGGCAAACAGGTCTTTTCTTCCCTTTGTCTGCATTTGGTTGTCACGCACGCTTGCCTTATGTTGAAGAACCACAAGAGAGCATCCTGGGTGCTGCTCTACTCTAGAGGAATTTATATATTTACTGGGAAGGCAAAACCAGACTTTGGGATTGAAAGAAACCAGTTGAGGACTATGGTTGATGCAATAACTGTGTTACTCAAGGAGCGGGGAAAGAAAGAACCCAAAGTACAAACACATATAAAAGGAAGGTTAGCTTTTGAGCCAGGGTCTCAAAACTACCAGGTCATGTGAAAAGCATAATCTCCATAAAAACCATTTAAATAAAGCGATGATATTAGGATTAGGTAATGGAACTGGAAGAGCTCCAAGTGAGCCATGTACTCAGGAGGCATACAACTCTGACTCTGTGTGCATTTTTCCAGGGTATCCTGGGGGTGTTGGTTCCAGGTTGTCCCAGCCTCTAGATGCCAAAATCCATGGATGCTCTAGTCCCTTATATAATAATGTGGTGTGGCAATTCTGTACAGCTTATGCCCATCCTCCTGTATGCTGCTGTAATCATGTGTAGATTGCTTATAATATCTAATTCAATGTAAATGCTATGTAAATAGCTATGCTGCATTGTTTAGGGAATAATGACAAGAAGTCTGCATGTATTCAACACAGATGCAATTTTCAAAAAGTATGTTTGATGCACTGTTGAGTGAATCCATGGATGTGGGGGACTGTACTGTGTTACTAGTGTTTGGTTTTCAGTGCAAATATTCAGCAGTTTATTATAAAATAGACTTCATATCAGATGGTTTTGCCCAATTGTAGGTTTTGCCCAATATAAGTATTCTGAGAACATTTAAGGTAGGCTAAGCTAAGCTATGATGTTCAGGAAGATAGGTATATTAAATACATTTTCAATTTTTATTTTCAATTTAATGATGGGCTTATCGTGATGTTAGTCTAGAAGCATCTGTATAGGAAAAACAAGTTTAATCTACATTAACTTTTTATTTCACAATTACAAGTTGTTTCTGCATACATTTATTGCTAAGACAGGCAAGAAATTTTCATGTGACATTGAATGGTTTATTAGAATAGTTTCAAGAACTCTTACAATTTTACCATTAAAGATGGGTTTTATAGAAAGCTACATTTATTTGAATGTTTATTGAAGAAAAACAATGTACTATTTTAAGGTGTAAACTCTGTTTATCAGAGAAGGTTTGTTTTGACTAGCAGCTTTCTGATAATTTACTATGACCTTGCTGATCTAGTTATAGTCAACTAATTCAAAGAGTGTGTGCAAATTTCCTTTACATCAAGAATATAGGTAAAGGCATCATGTTTGGTGAATTTGCATTTTAGAAATAAAGGAGAGTCTAACAGATTAACTTTAAAAGATGTTGCCATGTTTAAGTTTGCTGTGAGAGAGTAAAACTAAACAGAAGACAGAGAAACAACAGTGGGGGTCAACAAAGCCAAAAGCTAGTTCTTTGGAAAGATTAATAGGATGGAAGAAAATCTGTCCATAGTGATCAAGGGGGAAAATGAGAGATACAGAGACAATGAAAGTCATGAGAAGGTATTAAATTTGAGATATAACAAGTTTTAAATTACAGAACTCTAATGATTTATAACATTAGATCTGAAAAACGAAACAATTTTCATGGAAATATAAACTTATAAAAACTGACTCAAGAAGATACAGAAAACTGAATAGACAACTATTTAAACTGGTTGGTAGTTTAAGAACTATCCACCAGGAAACAACTTCAGGACAACAGGATTTAAGGAATAGAAAATCCAAACTTATACAAACCGTTCTAGAGACTACCATTTTAAAAAAGGAAGTGCTCTCCAATGGTTTTATGTGAATTGTATAACATCAGTAAGAAGAATAGACTAGAACAATGAAAGAATTTTTAAAAGTAGGCTAAATGTACTTTGTAACATAAATGGAAAATCTGAAATAATATAGTGGCAATGTATATGTAGTAGAGTCTAAAGAAATAATATATTACCTTTTGGGGTTCATTTCAGAATTCAAGGGCTGCTTAATATTAGAAAATTCTATGAAAGAAATTTTGATATAAAGAAAAGGGAAAAACCACATGATTTTTTTTTAACAGGCATAGAAAATGTATTGATAAGAATGATACTCATCCATGATAAAACCTTTTGACAAACAAGAAAAAGAAGGAATATTTCAAATGTCATAAAGGGCAAAATCAAACACTAAATAAATATGCTTGGTGAAATACTAGACACATTCTGTTTAAAATCAGAATGACTCAAGGATGCCTGCCATTAACTCTTCTGTTCAATGTTGTGCTGGATGCCTTAGCCTACACAGTAAGAGAAGAAGGAAAAGAAATGTCAAGATTGTGGATGAAACACTAGTCATTTTTCCATAGAAAATCTAACTACACACACACGAAGAAACTCTACTCTGCAGCCATTTGAGAGAGAGATCACTGTTAGAACACAGTCTAACAAGGTATCTGGATATATGATTAGTGCTAGAAAACTGATTTGCATTCTTATATGCTAATGCTCTCACATTAAGTATATCAGTTACAATGTTGAACTTGTACAACATGAAGAAATTAGTATAAGAAGAAAGGCTTAAGAATTTTTGGAGAATAATAAAATATTTAATTGAAAGAAATTAAACACTGGAAAATTAGAAATAAGAGGGTTTATAAATGAAAAAACTCAATATTAGGAAGATATCAATTTTAATCCACACTAATATATAAATTCTAGCCAGATCTGTCTAGTGTTTCATTTTGGTGTGTGTGTGTGTGTGTATGTATGTAAATTGACTGACTTATTAATATTCACATGGAAGAGCAAGTTTTAAGGAATAACCAAAATAGTTTTACAGAAGTAGAACAAGATTAGAAGAACTGGTGTAAAGTTCAATACAATTTTATAACATTATGTTGATTAAAATCTTTTAGCATTAATAGGTATTTAAGAAATAACTAATACAAAGAATAAAGAGCACAGAAATAGACCATAAACAAAAGAAAATGAGAAATGATGGGGTGTCGTTAAAAATAAGTGGAGGAAGATAACTAATCACTAAGGGATGATAGAGCTATTGATTAGGGCTGGTACGGTGGCTCAGTGCTTACTGCACTTGCCTGGCATGCATGAAGATGCAGGTTCAAACCCCAGCACCACATACGCAGCGAAGTATTGGAGCAACAAAAGCCACATGAAAAACTAAATAAAACTGATTCTCTCTCTTACTGTCCCTCTCTTTAAAAAAAAAAAAAAGAAAAGAATTTAAAAAAACTATTGATTATCTATGTGGAAAAAAGCAGCATAAGACCTCTGCTTATTACCATATTAAAATCTCAGTTCCAGGTATACTAAAGATCTAAATGGAAAAACCAAGATTTTGAAACTTTTAAGTGAAAGGTAATTTTTTTCTCAGAAGTCTTTGTTTAAAAAGGATGTAAAATCAGTGTAGTAAAATTGAAAAGTTAAATTTAATGCCATTAAATATAATTTCTGTAAAATAAAGATATATAATGTGAGAAAATACATTGTAAACTGGTGAAAGATGTTTCAGCATATACAAATAAAATGTATTAAATTATAAAGAACTTTTCAAAATAATAAGAAATAACAAACAACCCAGTGGAAAAATTGGCAAAAGGTTTGAACAGGCGATTCATGGCGGAGAAAATGCAGATGACCCATAACCTCATGAAAAGATGCTCAACTTCACTAGTAATCAAGAAGATGCAAGTTTAAACAATGATTGCATACTCTTACATTGTCAAACATTAAAAGGCAAACTTCACAATATCAGTGCTGGCATCGCAATGGAACAATAAGATATTTTTTTACCCTCTACACGGAAGGGTAGTTTGCTACAAATGCTTTCAAGAGCCATCGTTTGGTAATCTGTATTAAAGTGGAAGACATGAATACCCTTAGACATGGTTGTGCTGGTCTTTTTCTCTGCCACATGTGAAAGACTGATGATTGCAGCATGATTAGGAATGCAAAAAACTGAGACTTTAAATGTCCATGAGCAACAGCATGAATAAACATTAATATAGTGTGATATATTAAGGTAATGCCAAATTATAAAGCAGTGGGAAGGAACAAACTGAGTGTAACTGTGCAGAACAGTTGGGATACATCTCCAGAGCACAGAATTGAGAAGAAAGAAAGAAAAATAAAAAGGGGGTGACCAGCTACATGTACAATGTGAATAGTATAAGACTTTTATGAAGGTTAATAACATGTAAAATAATAAGTATTGCTTTGTATTAATCGTGTATTTTTGTTCTGTAAGCATGCACATTTCACTGAGGTGGCTCTGAAATATTTTTTTCCTGGACTATATTGCAAGTTACTTATTGTTTCCTCCATGACAAATAGGATGGGTGGGATTTACTTTTCTCTTCCCTGAAATTGGGAAGCTGTAGGATTCCCTTGAACTCCATCTCTGTTAGAAGCAATTCATATCTTGGGCAGTCCATTCACCCTTGGCCAAATTTAATTTCCCTGTCTGGCTTAAAGGAGAATGGTTTAAAAGATTCCATAAAAAGCTTTTCTGGCAGCCTGGAAAACGGCCAATATTCTTTTTCAGAAAGCTGCCTTTTTATGATGGCCCAAGTGTAAATGACACTGTGCTCAGTGTTCTTTGAATTTCACACAAGTTTAAAAATTAAAGTGAGAACAGCTTGGCAAAGCATATACAGTAAAGAAATTGATCTTCCTGACCTCAGAATGCTGAGCTTTTGTGTTTCACACTGTTTAGGTCAAACTCTTACCCTAATTAACTTTTTGGAATTGTGATTAGGAAAATTCTTCAAAGAAGTGGATTGAACTGAATAAGCGATCCATATAAGAAAAAAAAATATTCTAAGTAACTAGAATTAACTCTTTGCCATGCCCCCACAGATGACCACTCCACTTTCAAAATCATTTGGGATTCAGTCGGTTGCATCTCTCATGTTGGAACACATAGGTTTGGAGCCGGGGGTGGTGGAAGCGGTTGTTAAGAAGAGATGGCTTCCATATATAAAGTGAACTTAAATTAAACATTTAAAAAAGCTCCTTCACATTTTGGCTCAAATCCTAAATGTCTTGGGTGATAAAAAAGATTTAAGTGTCCTGTGCCTTCATATGATGCCCTGGCTCGTTGTAAAATACAGAGAAATGGATCCAGCCAGCATGAGCCCATCTCTCACCTCTGGCTTGTATAAGCAAGTGCAAAGGATTCCTTGGGTTTTATAAAATCTTCCAGTAAGGATTTCTTGGAACAGAAGAAGCCTGCATGCTCTATATCCCTCTTCTGTAATGTGGAAAGGATACTTGTCCTTCACCTTAAGTTAAATGTGGGAGGTATCTGGAGAGGTATTTAAAGTGATTGTCACGCATTTTATGCATTTAGGGGATGTGGATAGTAGAGCATGACTCATGTGTGACCTGTAAAGATGAAAAGTCACCAATTGCTTTGGAAGAGAATTGCAGATCCATAGGCAATTTGGTGAGGATGTGGATTTCCTAGTGAGCCAGACCTGGACCCAGTAGAAGGGAACTGCTTATCCTAAGAAATATGGATTTGTCTACATAGAGAACTGATGCCAAAAGAAAGGTTGGGTGAGCTGGACACTGGAAGTAAGATGGACCTGCCCAGCCTATAGAGCTCCTATGAGAACAAGCTTTAGCATTTGGCTACCTGCCACAACTTAAGGGTCCCCAAGTCGGATGGTCATTGTGCCATTAATGATAAATCTAGCTCCTTTCCCTCCCATCTCCCTCTCTCTCTCTCTCTCTCTATCTCCCTTTCTCCCCCTCCCTCCCCTGGGCCCAACCCAGGTGGAATCAGAAACAATAGCAACTAGAGAAAGAAATGAAATAAGGAAGAGAGATGGCCCATGATGTGGAAGAGTGCTTTAAACAGGATGAAAGAGCATTAGACCTGTATTACATTTATGCCACTGGAACAGCCGTGGGACCTGCCAGCTTCATGGTATGGAAGAATGAGTTAAGAGAGTGCATTTGCCTCCATCTTGATCAATATATTATGATTTCTGAGTTGGTGAAACCTTCCAAGTCATCCTTTGTAATGCTTCATCTGTGTATGAAAAAGTGTTACAACCTTAAGTGGGAGAATGGGAATGCAAGAAAAATGTTCTTCATATTCGGCTCTTATGACATGGGATATTGAGTGACTTAGGACAGAGGGCAATTTGCTTTATCTCTTGGCACAGTTTAACACAGTGAAGAAAGAACTGAAAGTTGGGGGCCAATGGTGGGGATTCTCTACCTGATACCAGAATGGCTGGCTGAAGGAAGGGAGGTTTGGTTGTAGAGATGTTCAGTCTCCAAGAGTCTATTTATTCACTTAAACTTCAAAACAGTCTGGTCTGCCTCATGTAGATGAGACCCTTGTGTCACTTAGCTCACAATGCCAGAATGTGTTGTTTAGGAAAATTAAGACTCATGAGATAGAAACTCACAAGGTAGGCACCATGCCAATCTAGGCTCCAATCATACCTCATTGTCCCCTGATTCTCTATGACTTCTCCTCAATAACCGTTCCATAGTGATGATTGTATACTTTTATCATCTCCCGGGGAACAAGTGCTTTCTAATAGCTGTTTGAATCTGCTTTCCTTTTACTTCCATTTATGTCCCCTTATCTCAACATCTGTGCTAGGCTGATAGGAGGGATTGAGACACCACTGCTTACTGCATATCGCTCCTGACCTATCTCCTTCCTGCAACCTTTCACCAAGGTTGTAGACATTTTCTCCACCGAAACCCCCTCCCCACCTATTTAGCCTTCACTGGTCACAGAATTGTGCTCCTCACCATAGTTTATCATCTGCTCTCTTTCGTCTTCCTACCTGAATATGATTACCTGATGTATAATTCACTTTTATATGAAAGCTTTGCATGAAGAAACAACATAGTGAAGAGGAAAGATCTCTTTGTGTCAAAAATGAGAAGTTTGAGTCCTATTCTGTTTCTGCTACAAGGTACATAAGTGACTTGGCCAAGTCAAGTCCCATCTGTAAGCTGTGAGGGTTGTAACCGTTGATCTCTAAGTCTCTATAAGGTAAGTTTCACAGTGTGGTTAATAGTGGAACACTCTCTAGGTGCTCTCCCACTTCAGTCTTAGTCTGGTTAAAGTAAAAACGATAGTTTTACATTAAGTGTTCAACTCAGCATGAAGCCCATCCTAGGGGATTACAGAAGAAGAGCTAGTCTTTTTTCTTTTTTCCTTTTTTTTCTTTTGCCCCTTAAGTCAAAGTCAACATCTCTTGAGCCTGCCCCTTTCTTCCTATCTCTCTGCCACTACCCGGGATCTCATGTCTGCTACCTACAGTCAGGTCCCTCTCCTCTGGTCTCTAGTGTCTAATCCATGTCATCTATGATCAGAGTGCTCCTTCTAAATTCTGCTTATCATGATATTCCCCCGCTCAAAAGCAAGATAAAACAAAAGTCAGCAAAAACTAAAAACGTGAAGCCCCTTCAGTTACTCACCATTGCCTGTCTGTCAACCACATGAGGCTTCCACAATCTGCCTCTACTATCATTCCCGCCTAAAGCTCTACCATTTCCTGTAGGTAAACTCAACCCTAGCCAGACTGCTACCACTTAGTGGCTTGTGCTGCATTTGTTCCAAAATAGCACAGGTATACATCTTGTCTCCCTAAGTATATGGAATGTTTTCATAGAGTAGGAGCTTAGTTCATGAGGCTTAGTCAGTACTTTGAATATTTCAGGTATTAATAAATGTTAGTAAATAGGGGAGAGTGATGTTTGTGCTGGCTATTGTTCTTGGTTTAAGGCATCTGAGTATCTCATACTCTAAATCAAAGAAATTTTAAAGACCTTTAAAATTATTCCTCCCATACCAATCAGTTTTATTCAAAACAGCGTCTAGGATATTTATGAATTATGAAAAAGGAATCTAATTAAAAACACAGACACGGTGAAAAATGTAAAAGAGTATTTTTATGATATGGGAGAGCAGTTGGTGTAAAGTAAAAACTGCAAATTATTGGTCCACCAATGAAATCTAGCCAAAAGCATGTTTTGTTCAGCCCATATAGTATTTTAAAGAGATTTGAATTGGTTTCCAGCACTTTAAATTGTGAAAGTTCATCTGAAATTGCAGATTTATGACTTTTCTTGAAGACATAGAAGATGTAGCGACACTGGATTACATTCCCATATAATCACAATTGAACACAGTTGAATGGTGTGTGTCACCTTAGATGGGACACGAGCTCCCATTTGGTCAGAGTCTTGCTGGTATATTTTTCTGTTTTCTGTCTTAAGACTTTGTGTTTGGGATTTCTGGTATCTGAAGTCATATTCTGAATGGACTTAAACCCTCTAGAACCCAGTGATTCTCTCCTGACTGCTTTTCATCATTACCTCGGGGAAATTTTACACTCTGTGAGTGCCTGAGCGTCACCCTGGAAGCAGGTGGGTCTTACGGTACCCTTATTTTAAAAGCTCCTCAGGTGATTTTATTGCATAGTCAGGTTGAGGACCCCTGCTTTAGAGCGCTGGCACAAAAGAGCATCAGTAGTTAGGGAGTCAGCAAGCACCTAGGAACATGATGGGACAGGTTTCTACAAAGCCACTTCTACTCTGCACCTCTGTGCTTTCAGAATGTGTTAAGGAATAATCTCAACCATTCCTGAGAACCTGAGAGGGATGAGAAACCCTATTTTTCTATGATTATTTGGAACAGCAACACAAATAAAGAGACTGTGTACAGACCCTTGGAGATTTCCTTGAATCCCCAGTGTTCCAGTGTTTGGGTAACTGGGTCTGGATCAAAGGACTCCACAACAGACGTGAAGGCACTGAATGGTAGTAGTGTGTATCCCAATAGAGGAGGAGGACATTGGGTGGAGGGAAAATAAGCTAGGAGGGGAGCGCAGGTTAAAGAACCAGAGTGGCTATTGAAAGTCAGCATCCACTTGTTCTTTTGATAAATGTTTGCTGTGTTTCTATTCAAATGTCAGACATTGTTTGAAGCCGTGATGATACAATGGTAAAAACCAAAAAAATATAAAAATCAAGTGTCTGCCATAATGGGCTTATGTTCTTCACAAAGAAGTGGGCGTTGAGAAATAGTTAGAAAAAAGAAGCAGGTATAGTTATGGAGCAGTTAGTTGGATTAAAAAGAGGGCCCATCATACATAAAGTAATAGGAATGAAAAAGAAGCATTCATACATACATATTTTCATATGTAGAGATGGAGGAATGGAGAAATGGGGAGGGAGGTAGGAAAAAATAAAGGTGGTGGGTATAACTGCCATGCATAGTTATCCACTTATAAATTCTTTCTGGAGCCTTCACTATATGACAAACATTTATCTAAAGTTCTGGTAAAAACAGTGGTAAGCAAGATATATTTCCTTCCCTACCAAGTTTAATTCCATAGTGAGGAATGCACATGCTCTGTATCTAATAATTACAGTTCAGAGTAGCGATGATGATGGTGATGATGCTTATTGTTTGCTGTGTGAGGCACTGTGCTAAAAACTTCATTTGAAATATCTCAAAATCACCTTTTGAAGAGGCTAACTATACCTGTGTTTACTTAACAAATGGAGGCACTGAATTTAGAGTGGCCCAGCTAATAAATGGCAGGTCTGGTTCTTAAAGCCCTATCTGGACCCAAACCCATGCTCACAAGCCTCCACATATCTGGAGTACAAAAGGATAGGAGACTGGGACCCAAGGATGGTAGTTTTAATGAGACCAAATGGAATGAATGATTAAAAAAATATAGGCCTGGAGTTTAGATGTTTCATCAGAAAGCAGGTAAACTGATTCAAAGCAGGATAGCCGTTATCTGAGGTTATGCTGTGAATTTTGGCAAACATGAAGGTACCCCAAGAAGGTGAAAGGAGATATTTGACCACAAATCCTTCAGAAGTTAAATTTATTACAAAATTAATTCAGAATTGAGTTTTCATTACTGAAGATTCTGAATCTTGATCTGGGTCGAATTCATTCCCCCCCCCCTTACTCTGCTCTGTCAGAGTAAATAAACAGAATTTTACTTTCATGACTCACCATTGTCTCAGACAACATGTGATAAAATAGCAAGACTATTATGCCTTTAAAGCAGTTCTTTTGGTCCCCTTAGCATCAAACTGATTTAACTATGATTTTTATTGACAACATTTAGCTTAAAAATGCGATAATGAAAGACAACTGTCACATACAGGTCAGTTTGGGAGATAATTCTGCTCAGAAAGGAGAAAATAAACTAGGAAAAAACTCTCTTCTAGAATCTATGGGCTCTGACTGACAATAACCAATAATGAGTCTAGAAGAAAACCTTATCAATGCTTCATGAACCAAAGATGAATTTATGTGTTTCATAATGCACGTAAAACTGATTTCTGTTTTCTATTTAGAAGTTTCACACATTTAATCATCATTGAATAATCATCTTTTACTGAATATAAAATGCAAATGTGGAATGTTCAAGTGAACTCTGAGATAAGAACAAATGGATAAAACTATTTAAAATAGATTTGAAGAAACATGAACAAGATTTAGTGCTAAGAATACAACCCTGTGTCCAAATTCAGTTATAACATAGAAAATGTGTTATTATAGGATTTTGAAGAATGACTTTTTAAATTAGTTAATCTTTCTGGTGGTAGCCTGGTCATATCTATATCTAATCCTTAGGAACTACATATGTATTGACAGAGGGAAAGATTCCTGGAAAAAAAATTAATTTCCTCTGGTGATGGAAAGCAATTTCTAAAGCATAGGTTTTTTTCAGATATGAACCAGAGATTTTACCAAAAATCTAAGTAATTATTCTTTGCATCATAAGAACATAAAATAATTATCAAACATGCATTCTGTTTTTCAATGTACCAAGTGTGAGCCCAAAGGAGGTCCGGAATAGATAGCATACACATTGAAGTAGAGGAAAAGCAATGTTTGTCTTTTGTAATAGTTAATTGGGAGAAATAAATAGCATGATCAACCAAAACACAAGAACTCTCATCAAAAGGGAATGAAATCGGTAAATGGTCTTGTGAAAAAAGCAACAGCACACCAGGGCTGCTGCCCAACAGCGATTTAACAAAGAGCGCATGTCTCGAATTTCCAGAAAGCAGGAATATATTTCATGTTACTCAAAGAATGAGATCTGTGTATTTTGACAACACCCACTGATCTAAGAAATGAATGATCATGTTAAGTGGTCTTTGCATTAACTTTGAAATTTGGGGGCTAGGTGTAGTCACTGCTCGTTGGGATGTAGGTTGACCTGGCCTCCACCAGGCTCTTCTCATTCCGAGCTATGCAAAGCACATGGATTCTGGCTCTTGGGGACATAAATCACTTGAAAGGGACTGAGCCTTAACTCAGAGGAAGAGTGAGCCAGGGAAATGAACCAACATTGATTGAGGACCTAGGATGTGCAGTTATTGGACAAAGCTGCATTTTTTTTGAGAGAAGGAGAATTAATTTTATTTAGCTTTTCATGTGACTTTCGTTGCTCCAACACTTTGTTGTGCACACGATGCTGGGGTTGGAACCCACATCCTTGTGCATGCCAGGCAAGCACCATAACTGCTGAGCCACCACTCCAGCCCCATGAGCTTCCTTTTAATTTTCAATGCAGAGCTACAAAACAAGTTTGTTTTTTAAAAATTAACATACAGTAAAATTGTGTATATGTGTGTTGTATGTGTATTCATGCACTCAAGCACATGCATGGAATCACAAAACCATCACCATATTCAGTATGCAGTTCCATCACTACAAAACTTCCTTGATGATACATTGCCCCACTTTTACTACCTGCCAACCTCTGATCTCTGTTACTGTATTTTTGCCTTTTCTAAAAAGTTACATATGTGGTCTTACAGAGTGTATGATCTTTGAGTCTGGCTTCTTTTAATCAGCACAGTTCATTTGAGCTTCATCTATTTTGTTATGGAGGTCAGTAATAGTTGGTTCCTTTCTGTTGCTGAGTAACACCCCATGGCGTGGATACACCACTGTTTGTGTACTTCTTACCTGTTAAGGGATTTTGGAATTGTTTCCATTTGGGGGCCATTATGAATAAAGTTTCTGAATCTAGGTTATGCAAACGTTTTTGTAGGAATATAACTTTCATTTTTCAGAAGAAGTACTTAGGGATGAAATTACTAGTTTACATAGTAAATGCAAACTCAATTGTATAAGAAAGTACTTCAATTTGTTTTCCCCAAGAGAAGCTGTATGTACTGACTTTTCACCTGCCACATATAAGAGTTCCAGGTGCCCTCTGTCCTTCCCAACATTCAGTAAGGTCAGTTTTATTTTATTTTCATATTTAGCAGTTCTAATAGCTGTGCTATTTATTAATTAATTTAGTGACTACTGATTTTGAGCATCTTTTCTTGTGTTTGACATCTTATTTTTTTTAGGGTGAAGTGTCTGTTCCATCATTTTTTGGTTTGGTTTCTGGTTTTTGTCTTTTTAATTTTCTTACTCTTAGGTTTTAAAGATTCTTTAATATTTTAGATATAAGACCTTTTTTTCAATAAGAGGTTTACATTTTCTCCCAATTTGTGGTTTCTCTTTCTTTCTCTTACTAGTGTCTTACAGCAAAATTTTTTAATTTTGATGAAGTCTAATTTATCAATTTTTCTTCTGTGGATTGTATTTTTCAGGTCATGTCTAAAAATTCTACCTAACTCTAAGTCATGGAGATTTTTCTTCAATATTTTCCTTTAAGAGCTTTATAGTTTTATGTTTGACGCTCATATTTGTGATCCATTTGTGTTAAATTTTGTATAAGGCATGAGGTTTTAATCAAGGTTTTTTTTTTAATGGGGAATTGAACCCAAGAGCATTTGACCACCAAGACATATCCCCAGTCCTTCGTTATTATTTTGAGAAAGGGTCTTGCTAAATTGCTTAGAGTCTCATAAATTGCTGACCCTGGCTTTGAACTTGTGTTCCTCCAGCCTCAGCCTCTTGAGCTTCTGGTATTATAGGTATGCAGCTCTGTGAGTGGCAAGGTTCATTTTTTCTTTTCTTTTTTTCCTTTTGTCTGCACTTGAGCATCGTTTGTTTATAATGAGCATCTTTTTATCATTGAATTGCATTGTACTTTTGTCAGAAATCAGTTACCCATAATTGTGTGGGTCTATTTCTAACCTGTCTGTTCTCTTACATTAACCTGTATATCTATTTCTTTTCTCATGCCATATTTACTTGATTGTTGTAGTTTTATAGTAAATCCTAAAATGGGTAGTGTGAGTTCTTTGTTCACAATTGTCTTTTGGGGACTATTTCAATCCCTTTACCTCTCTATATAAATTTCAGAATCAGCTAATCTGTTTCTATAAAAAATATCCTGCTGGGAATTTGATTGGAATTGTGTTAACCTACAGATCAATTGAGATAGAATTGACATCTTAACTACAGTGAATTTTTCAATTCTGAACACAACAGAGTGTGTTTCTTCATTTAGTTGCAACTTTGATGTCTTTCATCAGCTTTTAGGGCACAGTTCTCCTTATGTTTATACCTAAGTATTTCAAAAATTTTTGATCAATTGTAAATGTTATTAAATTTCACATTTGGTTTCTTAATTGTTCATTGCTAATTTAGAGATAAAAATGTTTATGGGTTGATTTGCATCTTTAAATTTCATAAACTCAGTTCTAAGCATTTTTGTAAATCACATGGATTTTTCAGATAGACAAGCACATTACATTACGAATAGATAATTTTATTTCTTCTTTTACAGTTTGAATGCCTTTTATTGCTCTTTCTTGCCCTATTATACTAGTTAGGGCTTCCAGTGCTATGCTGAATGAGTGGACATTCTTGCTTTCATTCTGATCTTAGTGGGGAGGCTTTCTAACTTTCATGATTTGGTATATTGTTGATGGTGGGTATTTTTGTAGATGCTCACTATAAAGTTAAGATAAGTTTCCTCTATTTCTAGTTTGGTGTGTTTTATCTTGAATGGATGTTGGATTATTTTTAAAAATTTCCTACATTAATTTGTATAGTTTATTTTTCTTCTTTAGCCTTTTATTTATATTTTGTGGATTGTGTTGCTTGATTTTTTAAATATTAAAGCAGACTTGCTTTCCTAGTGTGAACCCCACTTGACCATTGTATATAAATTTTGTTAAATATTGCTATGTTTGGCTTGCTACTATGTCATCAAGGATTTTTTTTCATTTGTATTCTTGAGGGATATTCATCCATATTTTTCTTCTGTTATACTGCCCCTGTCTAGTTTTGATGTCACAGTAATGCTGGTTTCATAAAATGAGTCACAAAATGTCAATTAGATCCAGTTATCTGATAATGCAGCACATTATCAGTGTTTTGAGAAAAATTTGCTATTGATACTTATATCTCTATCCATAAGCTAAAGATTTCTATCCAAAATCTAAACTTCTATCTTAGAGAAAGGGAAGTTATAATAGAAAATAATAGATTAGAGCATAGATATATGAAAGAATAAATATATGAGAGAATAAAAAACAACAATAGAAAAAAATCAACAAAACCCAAAGGTTTTTTTTTTTTGGAAAAAGTAAATACAACTTGACCATTCTGCAAAACTTTAATTATTATAACAAAAAGAAAAAAAATGGTAGGAGACTCAGATACTAAAATTAGGAATAAAAGATGGGACATCATCCTTTACAGAATGAAGAGGGTAATAAGTGAATAATGGGTTGTATTGTATTGTATGATGACAAAGTAGATACCTTAGATAAGATGAACAAATTCCCAGAAGGACATAAGCAGAAGATATAGAATATCTGAATAGATTTATGGTAAATAAAGAAACTGAATTAGTGATAATTTAAAAAGTCTTCTCTCAAAAGCCCAGAACTTCACTGGTAAATTCTACTATATATTTAAAGAAGAATTAACTCCAATGCTTCAAAAAATCTTCTAAAATATAGTAGAGAGGTCACTATCTCCTAACTCATTAGGAGAGATGAATGTTGTTCTGATACCAAAATCAGAGAAAGTCATAATAAAATAGCAAAGGACCAATACTGTTATGAATACAAATGCAAAAATCTTCAACAAAAATTTGACAATATATTTAACTGATAATACACAATGATTCAAGGAATTTATCCCACAGATGCAAGGTTGGTTTAACATGTGAATGCCTGGGCTGGGGTGGTGGCTCCGTGGTTCCGGCAGTTTTCTGGTGTAAGCAAGAATTGAGTTCAAAACCTGGCACCACATACACACAGAGTCAGAGCAATAAAAGCCACATGAAAAACTAATAAAATTGATGTCTTCCTTCCTCTCTGTCCCTCTCTCTCTTAAAAAAAAAAAAGTGAATGTCCAGCAGTATGCAATACCATGTTAAAAGATTAGAGGACAGATTTTTGAGTCCTGCCAGAAGGCACTCAGGACACCACCGGTAGGAACCCTGTGTAGAGCAGCCCTGCTCAGGACCAGCCAGGGGAGGTTCTCCTTCTAGAGCAGCCCCACCTACCTACGCCCCATGTTCCTGTTGGGGCCTATTAGAGTCCTGCTGGAAGATAGAAGTACATTTTTGGTAGGTACAGATTTGCAACCCTGAACCTGGAACCAAAAGGTAGAGCAACACAAGGACCCAGGCAGAAACAGCACCTGGAAGAAGGTGATCATCAGAGAGTTGGTGACTGATCTGACACTTTGACTTGCAAGGAAAAACCACCTGAAAACTGCCTATCTTCCCCTCAGGAAGTCCCAATTCAGAGACTCAGAAGCTCTTCAAATGAAGAATCAAATAAGGAGAAGTTCACCTCAAACCCAAAACTTCTCCAAAAAGGATGCCACGGATAGGGGTTGAGATGAAAACTTTGAAAATATTATCAATGATCTGATTACTAAAAGGAACAATGAGCTAAAAGAAGATATAATGAAGGGACTAAGTGAGTAAACTCAAGATATGAAAAACTCTGTTATCAAAGAAATAGACATACTCAAAAAGAAAGTAACAGCTAAAATCTGCAGTCAATGATATGAGAGGAACCATGGAAGAATTTAATAATAGACTAACTTCTATAGAAAACAGAACCTCAGTTCTTGAAAAAAGAATTTCTGATAATGAGGATAGGCTGAGCAAGCTAGAGCACATGGATGACAAAAAAGAAAAAAACTCAACATGAACAGAATTTTCAAAATGTCTGGGATGAAACGAGAAGAGATAATCTAAGAATAATTGGTATACAGGAAGAAATTGAAACACAAATGAATGGAATAAGGAACATTCTCAAGGAAATTGCTAAAGAAAATTTTGCCCATATAAAAATAGAGTCATATGTTCATTCAGGAAGTTTATAGGACACCCAATAGGCCTAATCAAATGAGAAGTTCAGCAAAGACACATCATATTCAAAATGTACAACAGGGAAATCAAGGAAGGAATATTGAAAGCAGCAAGGGAGAAATGCCAAATCACATTCAGAGGCAAACCAATCAGAATCACATCGGACTTTTTAGTTCAGACTCTGGCAATGGAAGATCATGGAAGGAGATCTTTCAACACCTGAATGAACACAACGTGCAGCCAAGAATACTATACCCAGCAAAACTCAGCTTCAAATTTGAAGAGGAAATAAGAACTTTTCAAATTTGAGGGGAAAATAAAAATAAGCTTGTAGCATTCATGCACAGAAAGCAAGCATTACAAAGAATCCTCAAAGATAAACTCCAGATAGAAGAACAAGCTAACATTCCTCAAAACCCACAAAGGAAATTCAATAAAGGTACATGTTATCAATAGACAACTAAGATGGTGCAGAATTTACTAGTAACAAAATACAATGGATATGAACCACAACCACATAACAATTCTAACACTGAGTGTGAATGGTCTCAATGCACCAATCAAAAGACACAGACTAGCAGATTGGATTGAAAAAATCCAATGATATGCTGCTTATAGGAAACCCACCTTACAGCCAGTGACACCCACAGATTAAGGGTGAAAGGATGGAAAAAAATCTACCAGGCATAAGGCCCAAGAAAGCAACCTGGAGTTGCAATTGTTATATCCAACAAAGTGTATTTCAAACATAAATTAATCAAAAAAGATAAAGAAGGCCACTACATCCTAGTAAAGGTAACAATACAGCAGGAAGAAATAACCATAGTAAACATGTACTCTTCAAACACCGATGCTCCCAACTATGTGGAAAAAATACTCCAAGGTATAAAACCACTTGTGGACTTCAACACAATAGTCCTGGGAGTCTTTAACACTCCTCTGTCACCAATAGACAGATCATCAAAGCAAAGAAACAGTAAAGAGATCTCCAGTCTAAACAACACCATAAATCAAACAGACTTAACAGACATCTACAGAATATTCCACCCCAAATTGGCAGAGTATACCTTCTTCTTAGCAGCACATGGATCCTTCTCCAAAATAGATCATATTCTAGTTCACAAAGGAAATCTCAGTAAATACAAAAATGTAGATACTATTCCATGTATGCTATCAGACCATGATGCCATGTCTCTAATAATAGCAAAAGCCATGGCACAAAGCACACATATATGTGGAGATTGAATAACACCCTACTAAATGAAGAATGGATCCAAGAAGACATGAGAACAGTAATTAAATAATTCTTGGAAGAGAGAATGGAGACACAATTTATCAAAACTTCTGGTACAGCATGAAAGCATTCTTAAGGGAAAAATTTATTGCACTGAGTGTCCACATTAAGAATCAGGAGAGATCCCTAATAAATAAGCTTATGTTCCACCTCAAATCTCTGTAAAAGCAAGAACAATCTAACCCCAAAGACAGCAAAAGACAGGAAATAATGAAGATCAAAGCTGAAATAAATCAAATTGAGAACAAAAAAAAAAAA
>PVKS010031089.1:0-18241 GCA_004027875.1 Aplodontia rufa
AACAACAACAACAACAAAAAGTGGGAATTAATCTAATCAAGGAAGTAAAAGCCCAGCACAATGAAAATTATCCCAAGCTCTTGGATAGGCAAAATTAATAAAATCAAAATGGCTATTCTTACAAAAGCACTATACAGATGCAATGCAATCCCCATCAAGATACCAATGACATTCTTCACAGATACAGAAAAATCAATTCTCAGATTCACTTGGAAGAATAAGAGAATAGCCAAAACAATGCTTAGCAAAAAAAAAAAAAAAAAAAAAAAAAAAAAAAAAAAAAAAAAAAAAAAAAAAAAAAAAAAAAAAAAAAAAAAAGAAGAAGGAGGCATCACAATACCTGATACCTGATCTGAAACTATACTACAGAGCTACAGAGCTGTGGTTACAAAAACAGCAGGGTACTGGTATCAAAATAAATATGAAAACCAATGGAGTGAATAGAAGATACAGAGACTAAACTGCAATTCTATAGTTATCTGGTATTTGACAAAGATGGCAAAAACATAATTTGGAGAAAAGACAGCCTTTTCAACAAACAGTGAGTGCTAGGAAAACTGGACCGCCATATGCAGAAAAAAATGAAATTAGATTCTTATCTCACCCTGCACAAAATTCAAATTGAAATGGATCAAAGACTTAGAAATGAGACCAGAAACCTTATAACTGTTAGAAGAAAACATACAGTCAACACTCCATCACATAGGAGCTGGCACCTACTGCCAAAGTGCAAGAAGTAAAACCAAGCATCAATAAGTGGGATGCCATTAAACTAAAAAGCTCCTACACAGCTAAGGAATCAATTAAAACTGTAGAGAGCGAGCCTACAGAATGGGAGAAAATCACGGCCAGCTACTCCTGTGACAGAGGTCTAATATCCAGAACATACAAAGAACTCAAAAATCTTAATACCAAATATATAAATAACCCAATTAATAAATGAGCAAAACAACTAAACAGAAACTTCTCAATAGAAGAAACATGCCAATACATACATTAAAAAGTTCAACATCTCTAGTAATCAGGGAAATGCAAATCAATTTAAGATTTCATCTCCAGTCAGAATGGCAAAGACCAAGAATACAAACAACAACAGATGCTGGCGAGAGTGTGGGGAGAAAAGAACTTACATTATTGGTGGGACTGTAGACTAGTACAACCACTGTGGAAAGCAGTATGGAGGCCCCTCAAAATATTAGGGCTGGAACTACCATATGACCCAACTATCACTCTCTTGGGTATTTTCCCAGAAGATATAAAATCAGCATAGTGACACAGCTCTATTAATGTTTATAGAAGCACAATTCACAATAGCTAAATTAAGGAATCAACCCAGATGCCCATCATTACATGAATGGATTATGAAACTGGTATGTATGTGTGTACACACACATACACACATACATACAATGGAGTTCTACTCAGCTATTAGAAAGAATGAAATCATGGCTTCCTCTGCTGGTAAATGGATAGAAATGGAGAAAATCATGCTAAGGAAAATTAGTCAAACTTGGAAAATCAAAAGTGGAATGTTTTCTCTCACACGTGGAAGCTAGAGTAAACACAGGAAATGGGGAGGAAAGGACAAGATTATATAAAGATCCATCAAACAGGAGCTGGAGCGGTGGCTCAGCGGTTTCGGCGCTTGCCTGGCAAGCACGAGGACCCGGGTTCAAACCCCAGCACCACGTACACAACTGAGTGTTGGAGCAACTAAGGCCATGTGAAAAACTCAGTAAAGTTGTTCCTCTCTTTCTCTGTCTCTTTCACTGTCCCTCTCTCTTAAAAAAAAAAAATCCATCAAACAAATTAATGAGCTAAAGGAAGCCTAGTTGAGTAAAGGAAAGAGAAGGGGAGGGGAAAGAAGGGAAAAGGGGAAGACAAAAGGGGAGATATAAATATTGTATAGTATACTTTGCACCTCTGAGATACTAAAGCATTCCTATTATTTATTATATTATTATTTCACTATAAATCTTTTTCATTCCCAGAAACTCCTCTGACATATAGCTGATACTCAATACTCAATAAATATTTGCAGGGCAGGACTGAATTGAAATCATGGCTATGAAAAGGTGCTTTGTGCTTTATACATGTTATTATTATTGGCAGTAACAATAAAGTTTTGTTCTGTGAAGGAAAAAAAATATGCCAGGTAAAGATAAGCCTCAAGCCAGAGAAAATCTAAAATTTTTAATTAGCATAAAATAAATCAGTAATACACATTTTTTAAAAAGAGACAGCAGTGAGAAAGAGGGAGAAAGACAGAATCAATTTTTATTTAGTTTTTCACATGGCTTTTATTGCTCTGACACTTAGTTGTGTACGTGGTGGGTGCTGGGTTTTGAACCTGTGTACTCTCGCATGGGCAATGCCATAATCGCTGAGCCACCGCTCCAGCCCAGCAATGCACATTTTAATGTGAAAATTATATCCTCTTCATTCCTTGGCACACCTTTAGAGCCAAATCAATGTATATTTCTCCCATCACACAAGTCTCTCTCCTGCATTATTCACAATAAACAAAAGATGGAATGAATGTCCACCAAAAGACGGATAATCAAAATGTGGCATGTAGAGGCTGGAGCAATGTCCCAGCGGTTGCCATGCTTGCCTGGCATGTGCGAGGACATGGGTTCGAGCCCCAGCACCATGTGCACAGTGAAGTGTCGGAGCAATAAGGACCACATGAAAAATTCAATAAAAACTGCTTCTCTCTCTCTCTCTTTTTAAATGTAGTATACACATACAACAAAATCATCCAGCCTTTAAAAGGAGTGAAATTCTGACACCTGGTACAACCTTGATGAACCCTCAGGATACCACACTAAGTGAAATGATGCAGTCACAAATAGACAAACGCTGCATGATTTCACCAATATAGGTTCTTGAGAAGTTAAAATCACAGAAATAGAAAGTAGGATAGTGGCTGCTGGAGGCTGGAGAGGGAGAATGGGCAGTTGCTGCTGAGTGGGCTCAAAGGCTCAGTTTTACAAAATGGAAAGAGACTGGGAGACAGATGATGGCAATAACTAAAACAATGGTTATGATGTTAAATGGTGTATATTTTACCACCATTAAAGATAAGAAGGTGAAAAGTTTCACCCAAAAATGCACAGAATTTTTCAAACAAAATTCTGATTTATGTCTAAAATGAAAATAAAGTAATTGAATTGTAGAGAGAGTAAGAAAAGGTATGTTAAATATAAGAAAATGGTCAACTTTGCTTTCTTCTTCTCAGAGAGAAAAAATCCTAGCAGATTATGATGATTACATTCATATCACAATAAAGAGGAAAAAGACATTTTGTTCACATTACACTTTCAGTAACAATGTAACAGGTGCACATGTTAAAATGTTCCCATATCAAAGAGGCCAGAAGGCAGATTACATGAAATTTAAACTATCACATAAAATTCATACTGCAACTTATATAATATTTTTTTTCAAGATTGAGAGATTGAGAGAACAAACAAGGACACTGGAGTGATCTGCTGAAACCCCTGATTCAAGCGGTTTCTCTTACATCTTTCCAATGCCTTTAGTTTTCTCCAAACATAACATTTTTCTTGCCCACGGCATCCAAAGAAAACACTTGCTAATGTGTTAATTCCAAGAGTTGGAGATATGTGTCTTGTTTCCAGAAGCTTAAAATAAATGTTATTTGCTATGTTTAACTCAAAACCACTTTGGCGCCTCCTATACTAACATACCAAGTTCTACATTTTTTACTACATGCTTACGAACTCTTACATACTATACCTTGTTCCAATATCAAGCCAGCTGCCATAGTCCTTGACCAAGAAGAAAAAATGCTGTAAAATATAACAAAATATAGCTCCATTAAAAACAAAGCCTGTACATATATACCATGGAATTTTACACAGCAATTAGAAACAATGATATTGCAGCCTTTGAAGGTAAATGGATGGCTATGGAAGAAATTAGTAAAATCAGCTTAAACCAGAGAAACAAGGGTTGAATGTCTCCACTCATCTGTGGAGGCTGGAACTAGACCCTGGCCATTGAGAAAGGTGGTCTATTATCATGTGTTAAATCCAGATAAGGTGTAATATTACACAACCTAATATTTTTTTTAGAGATATTGTGGGTAAGGGAAGGGAGGGATAAGGGTGGGTAACTGTGGGGGGGTACTCCTGGGGATAAATCTAATATGCAGAAACTATACACATTTTATATTATTTTGTTAAAAACTTGTATGGTTGTTAAAAAATAAAAGAAAAAAATTTTAAAAAACCAAGAAGTTTACCTTTAGGGTAATTTTATTTAGTTTTCCCATTAATAAATATTTTGTGACAATTATGATTCAAATAAATTAGAACAAATTATCACTGCTAAGACAAGAAATATATATCTATTTTTTCTGAGTGCAAATATTTTAAATTCTTTTCATGAATGTGTTTCTAAAATTCCAAATTGTGATGGACAAATCAGAAGGGATTATAATTAATTAAAAAATAAATAAACACTAACATCGGGAAACTTAGAATAACTTTTAGAACGTGTAAAAATGTAATTAAAATAACATTACAAATATACATATTAGTAACCAGTCTTAAAAAGAGTTTTATTTATTCCACATATTTTCTTTGTATGTTGGTATGTTAACAATCTGTAGTATCTGAGTTTTTCTAAAATGTTCAAGAATATTTTAATTACCCACAGGGCTTTCATTAAAGAAATAAAATTAATGATTAAAAAAGCCTGTTTAAGATTCAATCTAAAAACAAAACTGCTTTGGATCACATGTATCATATTTATTGTGATCCTTCACAACAAATATCTGCCCCAGAATCAACAAGAATATGCCTTTTACTCAAACTTCTGCTTGGACTAAAATGACCAATTGTCTAAATGCCAGAAATAGAATTGTCACTCAATCAAATGAACACAAAAGTGACATCTGTGAATAACTAGAAATAAAAAACCAGTCAACTTAACATAAAACAAACTAAATATAAAAAATGTAAACGAAAAGAAACTATATCATCTATTTACCAACTATATTTACTGAAACTGCCTACTACATACTAAAAACCACTGCAAGGTCTGAGAGAGAAACTTCCCCTCATGAGGCATATACTCCGGCATAGCAGCACATGCGTGTGTGCGTGTTTGTGTGTCTGTGTGTATGTGGAAAGAGAGAGTGTTAGTTATTGGAAAATACAGGAAATAACACAATCTCAGAAGTGGTATAAGGCAAGGTTTCTTGCTAGAAGGTGAAATCTGAGTGAAAAGTAGGAGTCAGATGAAAGAGGAGAATGAAGGGGGAAGATGCAGAAGCACATTTGTGGCAGAGGGGCGAGCCGAAGTAGAAATTAAGCCTCCAGATAGAGTTTTGTAGGTTCAAAGTGAGGCTGTTGTAGAGGGAAAACAAGGACAGAGGGGTGAGAGATGATACCAGTCTAGTTAGCAGAAGCTAGATCACAAATTGCCTTGCAAGTTAAATTATACACAATCTGACTCTTCATGGAAAACTAATCAGAGAATTTCAGTTCTCTTTTATTAACATGTCTTGCTCATTTCTCACATAGGTATCTCTAGGTATCAAAAATACAGCTTTATATTTCATGTACACTAGGTAAATAGTCTACCATTGAGCATACTGCCAACCCTGAATGATGATTTTCTAAATCAATGTGTGGTCAGTTTCAGAAATATATTGGACACACAGTTCAACAGAATACAAAAATGCTCTCATCTAAACCTAGGAAATCTGATTTGGGAAGTAACCCTAATCCATGTCTCTAGACAATTCTGGGATGTGATGTTACACAGGAACACTAATCTTACTCCAAAAGAGGAGTGGCATTTGTTCTCAACTACTGAGATGTGATTTCTAGGCTCTTGGAATGTCATGCCTGACAGAAGTATTTTGCCTGAGGCATCAGTTACCAGCTATTCTAATAATGGGATTTATGTGGGAGCTTTCGGCTACATGGTATCAGATCTACCTCTGAAGGATGGAGATTAAAGATCAGCCATGTGGGTGGTATGTGATCAAGCCCCAATAAAAAATCTGGACACTAAAGCTAAGGTAAGCCTATCTGACAATACTCTGTGTGCACGGTCATGCCTGAAAGCTGAAAGAGTACTACTGTCCTGATTCCACAGGGAAAAAACATAGAAGTTTTGCATTTGGTATCCTCCTGGACTCTGGTCTATATACCCCTTCCTTGGATGATTTCAATCTGTATCATGTCACTTCTGTAAACTATAACTGAATATAATGTTATTCAGAAACCTTTCAGAAATGCTTCTAGTGAATTATCAAACCCAAGGGTGTTTTGGGGGGAATCCCCAAACTTATATACATAAAATAGATTCCTCTTTGTGTTAATACATTACACAGAAGAGGCCTACCAACATGCTCCTCACTCAGAACTCATTTTTTTTTTAAAGAGAGAGAGAGAGAGGATGAGAGAGAAAGAGAGAGAGAAAGAGAAGGAATCAATTTTATTTATTTTTTCATCTGTCCTTTGTTTCTCTAACACTTAGTTGTGTATGTGGTGCTGGAATTTGAACCCAGGTCCTTGTGCATGCCAGGAAAGAGCTCTAACCACTGATTCACCATCCTAACCTCATAGTTATTTCTCTTGATAACATTTTCCCAATGGAAAAGCTGTTTTTCCTTTTTTCACCTTCCCCCTTTTCTCCATTCTTCTTTTAATATGATAGAAAGGCTAAATATCCATATTTCAAGTAGGAGAATAATGCATTGTCTAAATCTAACACTAGCTTCTTCATTTCAGATATAATGCAACATGGAAGACTAAGTATAAAATGACAGGTTTGAATAAATCAAGCAATAAGAGAGTTCTTATTCCACATATAATTTAAAAACTATCTGTGTAAGTTATATCAGTACTTGAAACTCAGTATCTAAAGATTTCATGTATAGAAATGCTTTCACATTTCTCTCAAGTCATCTCAGCACTTAGTTTCTTGATTCTATTTATACCAAATATTGAATAATGACTTACCAAGGCCATAATGTCTGATATGACCAGAACAATGAGAAAAAGGCTGGAAAAAAAAAAAGAGACAAATGATAGCTAATGCAACAGGCATACTTTTCAGGAACATTAAGCTCCAAATGAAAATAACTAAATAACCCCTGAGAATAAATGCAAAGCCCTAAGAATGGGAGAGTGGAAGGCAGGGCCACTCATGGTGCAACACTAGCTCTGTGTTGCTGAGCTCTGTGACAGGAGACACATCTACTCACAGCCGAAAGCATTCCTAACAGATCATCCATCAGGTAGTCTTAATGCCTGTGTACTCCCTTTTTGATGGCCTCTACCCAAAATACACAAAGCTTTGTTGAGGAACCCAGTTATCAAGACTGAGAAGCCAAATTATAGATACTTAGAAAAGTTAATTTAAGTCGTGCAAAATAAAATAATGCTAACAGCATTTCTACTTCACCTTTGTTCAGTACATATTTTAAAGAATTAGTCAGAAGAAATGTAATTTGAATCATTTCACTGGTTTGATGAACTCATTATTGGCATTATGGATCTAATAAACAGGTTATTAGTATAAACCACACTCCCATCTTAACCCTTAGCCTTCCAAGAATTGTAAGAAGATGCTTAGCAGCATAATGATGAAAGAATGAAAATGTGAAGATGAAGGAGAGATGATATCACTGGTATTTAAAAAGTGGATATGGCAGTGAGGGATAGATGGACTTAGGCTTGTGTGAAATATGTGATAAAGAAAATAAGATGAGAACCTAGCTGTCAATAGGAAGAAAGAGAACTGCTAGGTTTAATGTGTGACATTCAATCTCAGAAGTTCGTGTGATAACCAGGGAGAAATGTCAATGCCTTAAGAAGGTTTAATGGGTAAAAGAGAACATTTTTATAAAGCCTAAGTTTGGCTACCTTTTGCCTCAGTTCTCTCCCTTTGTATTTAGTTTTTCCTTGCATCAGTTTCAAGATACAATTACCATACACACAAGCATGCATATACACAAATATATGTACACATATATATTTTGACCAAGCCTTCTACTTTTCATTCCCTAAGTCCCCAGTTTTCTTTCAAATCTTAAAATCCTCTGTAAAGTTTATCCACAGAGATGGAGTATATGTCATTTACTAGTGTTTTATTGCATTTAAATGACTGTCTTCTATGTGATACTGGCAAAGTTTAAAAGCTTTAAACATTAAATCCACCTAAATAACCCATAAAAGTATACTAACATTTCGAACTCAAAGCAGGATTTTCACTATTCTTAAACATTAGAAGAACCTTTTTTTAAAATTGTGTCATATGCATAACAGTATGCTAAATCTAGTTCTACTTTAAACCCATCAAGAGAAACATGCAAATTTGTTAATATTAGTTATTTCTTTCATCATTTAATGTGCCAGTTATTGAAGAATAACAAAACTGCTAAGAACCTTCATATTTACATAAATTGTTTTCTGGAGAACCCCTATGCTAATAAGGCAATTTTTTTATTAGTTAATAAAAGCAAATAGATGAGTTGACAGCTTTTCTCCCAGAATTTTGATTGCTTAAGACTGACTGCTCTAGAAATGCCTCAAAACTCAGAAAGAGTTCTTACTACCCTATTTGTCCAATGTACAGAAATTAGGACTGGAAACTATAAATTGCTGATATTTAGAAAAGGTAGTTTTCAAGCCATGGAAAATGAAATAATGTTAACAAATTTGTCTAATGCATATTTAAGAAGGAAGCCAAAAGAAGTTAAAATGAGGTCCCTTGTTTTTATAGGCACAGTTATATGTATAACAAACAAGTAATTACAATATTCAACATTAACATTTTACCCTTTGCTAGGAAAGTTCCTTATTAATTGAATATATCCCAATAACATTTTATTGCTGAGAAATCATATTTGTCTGCTAGAAGCCCTGATCAACTAATTTACTCTAATGACAAATGAGCTCTGACTAGAAGGGTGAAATCTCTCTCATTTTTGTAAGTAATCTATGTTATAGGGTCTTAATAGCAACTACATAAAATATCTTCAAATGTTTATTCTCATTTACTAAAAATGGGCAACCCACTGCTTCTCAACCATAGATCTTACCTTTTTGATGATAACTGTGTAGTTAACTGAACTGCCTCAAAAGCACACATCACAAGAACAAAAGGAATTAAAATCTGTTTAAAAGAACAACAAATGATGTCACTGGTAATTGAAGCATTTGAAACATTTTTTGAAACAACTACTATTTCTGCTTGTAGAAATACTTTTCACTTTCTCAAATAACTTCCACATTTACTAGTGTGGAGCAAATACCAAAGTAAAAACATGATTCTTGCAATAACACAGAATCGTAATGAAATTGATTTAAAAATCCACATCAACATAAGCAGCATGAAGGGTAACAAACATCAACACATACTTCAAATAAAAACCCATTATAAATTTGCTCTATTCAACTCATTTTAATAATTAATGATAATTTTCAAATGATTTGAAGCATCTGTGAAAGGCACAGAATACCCAAATAAAAAAGATTAAGCAGTTGATAACTTGATTCGCAGATCTTGAAATTCATCTGGTTATTTGATACTATAACACTATAAAGATGATTCAGCTTCTTTTGATTGCTTTTTATTTTTTATTTTTATTTATTGATATGGTATCAGTTTGAACCCAAAGGTGCTTAACCATTGAGCCACATCTCTAGACCTTTTTAAATTTTTTATTTTGTGATAGGGTCCCGCTAAATTTCCTAGGACCTCGATATGTTGCTGAGTCTGGCTTTGAACTTGCAATCCTCCTGCCTCAGCTTCCCAAGTCACTGGAATTACAGGTGTGAGCCACTGGACCTAGCTTTCTTGTGATTTTAATTAGGCTTACAGTCTTTTAATGGAGAAAAGAACAACCAAAAAGAAACGACAGATTCCAAAATAATTCAACAGAGAATAGACATGAGAAAACACTGAATATCTTAATATTTCCTAAACTTACTTTTGTATGAGTACAGTAACAACAATTAGTAGTTGCAAGAGCGGAAAGATGGTGGACTGACGGATTGACTGCTTTGTGCTTGGCTCCATGAATGGAGGAAAAATCTCCAGGACAACTTTACCAAAAGGAGGCTCAAATGAAAACCCAAGAAGCAGCAGGAGCAGAAGGTGACCTCTTGTCCCAGAGCAAAAAGCCTGAAGGGTCCAGGAGCGCATCCAGCAGAGGGAGCTCTAAAATCATCTCAATCCGTTACCTTCACGGAAACCTCTATCCTGAAAATTCCAGGATTTGGAGAACACCCAGTCTTAAACTTGAGATTGCATAAACTCAAACAGAAAGACCTGTTAACAAAACTTAGGTGGATACTTAACACCTGCCCCTATTCTGTAACATAAAGGAGACCTCAGCAATTAGACTTCCAAGTTTTCATCAAGAAAAGTTTATTTTATTTTTTACTGTACACACACACACACACACACACACACACACACTTAAATATACGTATATTTAAATATATATTTAAATTTTATTCTTTCCTTATTTCCTCCTCTCCGGTTTTCGATGTGCACTTGATGGCCAATTGGAGGGTTTTCATGAACACATAAAAATACTTGCTGGTTTTTTAGGTTGTTGTTGTTTCCTGTTTGTTTGCTTGTCAGTTTGTTTGCAGCTGCTGTTTTGTTCTGTTAGTCTTTTAATCTTTTCTTATTTCCTTTCTTTCTTCTTTCTGTTCTGTTCTTTTTCTTTTTTTCTCTAGCAAATCCTTCATCTCCTCTATTTTCTCTCTGTACACATTCAGACAATACAACCACCTCTCTAACTTCCCATTACTTTCCCCTCTCTCCCTGGCTTCTAGTCTATACCATTTGACCCCCATTTTTAGTGCTGTGTAACCATTATCACCATGAAAGTCAAACTCATTAACAATTGTATGCTTTGAAGCCTGACACAGGGGATAGTCAAGCTCTATGGTTGCCAAAAGCAATGACTAACGCTAACATTTGTTTCAGAGATGGAATTTAAGTTTGGGTTATATTTGATACAAAATAACCAAATTAATACCGTTTATTGTATGCACTGACTGTTTGAATTGATGAGCTCATACCAGTTCAGGGGGAGCTGAAAAATCTCAAAGGTCATTAGTAGAGCACAGGTCAGGGATCGGACTTCTGAACTCAAGTTCCCCATCACCACCTCATCTCAAATTAGGGACACAACAAAATCCACATCCTATGACAAAGACCCTAAAGAGAAACAAAAAGCTCAGACCAAGAATTCATTTCAATTTAAGGAGTACAAAGACACCTGAGCAGAAACCCACCCCACCAGGACACTGGTCCCACCATACCAGGTGTACCAGTCTCCTCCAAGGACTTTACACCCAAATACTACCCACCTATAACGCACACCTGCCTGGTAAGAGTTATTGGGCCTATCCTACATCCAAGGAGCCCAGATCCCAGAACAGCACATAGGTCCGTCCAGTCTGGCCTGACCCACTCCCCTGGAACCCTACCACCCAGTGGCACACTCCTACCACTTAGTTTCAACAAAGCAGTGGGCAGCCCACCTTTAAGGTCCCAAGTCTGAATACTGGAAACATAGTTCCAAAAGTGTAACAAAATAAGGCTCCAGGAAGAAACAGCATTCTGGAAGTGGTCACCAGAGCGACAGGGTCAGACCCACTCCTTGGCGTGTAAGGAAGAGGTACATGGAGACTGGTCTAGTGTTCACACAGGGAACCCCAATTCAAAAAATCCAAAAAAGTTCTTCAAAGATGAAGAATCAACCTAGAAGAGATTCACCTCAAACCCACAACTCTCCTAGCAAGAAGTCCAAGGCCAAGGTTCAAGAGGAAAATCTAAAACAAATAATGATCTGATAATGAAAAGGAATAATGAACTAAAAGAAGAGTTAATGAAGGGAATAAATGAGAGAGCTCAAGAGCTGAGAAACTCTATTATCAATGAAATAGACATACTCAGAAAGGAAGTAACAGAGCTAAAATCTGCAGTCAATGACATGACAGGAACCATGGAAGCATTTAATAATAGACTTACTTCTGTAGAAAACAGAACCTCTGCTACTGAAGAAACAACTTCTGACAATGAGGATAGGCTGAGCAAGCTTGAGCGAACAGATAACAAAAAAGAAAAACAACTTAAAGAACATGATCAGAGTTTTTAAAATGTCTGGGATGAAATGAGAAGAAACAATATGATAGTAATTGGGATACAAGAAGAAATTGAAACACAAACGAATGGTATGAGGAACATCCTCAAGGAAATTGTTAAACTTTTCCCATATAAAAATAGAGTCAGATATGTTCATCCAGGAAGCTTACAGGACACCCAATAGGCCTAATCAAATGAGAAACTCACCAAGACACATCGTATTCAAAACTTACAAGAGGGATATCAAGGAAAGAATATTAAAAGCAGCAAGTGAGAAATGCCAAATCACATTCAGAGGCAAACCAATAAGAATTACCTCTGACTTTTCAACCCAGACTCTGAAGGTAAGAAGATCATGGAAAGAAATCTTTCAACATCTAAATGACTACAACATGTGGCCTAGAATACTATTCCTGGCAAAACTCAGCTTCATACTTGAGTGGGAAATAAGAACTTTTCATGATAAGATCAAACTGGCAGCATTAGTGAACAGAAAACCAGCCTTACAAAGAATCCTCAAAGATACCCTCCAGATAGAAGAATAAGCAATCAATACCCAAAACCCACAAACAGAGGACATTTCATAAAGGTGCATCCTATCAATACCCAACCAACACAGCACAGAACTTACTAAAAACACAATGATTATGAACCACATACACACTTGTATTATAATGATGAATGTGAACGGTCTAAATGCACCACTCAAAAGACACAGATTAGCAGACTGGATCAAAAAACAAAATCCAACACAATATGCTGCTTACAGGAGACCAACTTAACAGTCAATGACATCCAAAGACTAAGGGTGAAAGGATGGGAAAAAATCTACCATGCATACAGCCCAAGAAAGCAAGCCAGTGTTGCAATATTTATATCTGACAAAGTAGATTTCAAACATAAACTAATGAGAAGAGATAAAGAAGGTCACTGTTTAGTAGTAAAGGGAACCCTATGATAGGTAGATATGAAAATAGTAAATATATACTCTCCAAATAACAGTCCTCCCAACTATGTGAACAAATTATTTCATGATATAAAACCACTTGTGGACCTCAATACAATAATACTGGGTAACTTCAACACTCCTCTGTCACCAATACACAGATCATCAAAACAAAAAAATCAATAAAGAAATCTCCAGCCTAAACAATTCCATAAATCAAATGGACTTAACAGATATCTACAGAATATTCCACCTAAAATCAGCTGAATACATCTCCTTCTCAGCAACACATGGATCCTTCTCCAAAATAGATCATATTCTGGTTCATAAAGGAAATCTCAGCAAATGCGTAAAAGTAGGCATTTTTCCATGATCTGATAGGTCAGATCATACCACCATGACCCGAGCAATCAACAACAAAAATCATAACAGAAAACACACATATTCATGGAGATTAAATAATACTCTATTAAGTGAAGAATGGATCTGTCGCTCCCCGCAGGGTTCTGGAGCGGGGAGCGGGTGGAACGACCTCAGCGGACCTTAGCCGTTTCCCGGGGGCCAGCAGGACACTGGGAACCGGGCACCGACAGGACAGGGCTGGGGACCGGGGGAGAGAAGTCGCTCCCCGCAGTGTTCCTGTGCAAGGAGCAGGCAGAACGACCTAGCGAGTGTGGGCCGTCCTCCGAGGGGCTGAGTTAGGACAGGGATGGGGCGAGGAGTCGCTCCCCGCTGCACTCCAGAGCGAGGAATGGGAAGAACGACCCAGCAGGCCTGGGCCGTCCTCCGAGGGGCTGAGTTAGGAAGGGTTGGGGAGCCGGGAACAAGGGGGCGAACGCCGGCGGCTGGAACACGGGACCTGCATCTTCTACCGCTGCTGATCTCTCTGACGTCTCTGCTGATCTCTCTGGTTCTATGCGTCTTCTCTGCTTTCTTCCTTCAGGACAGGGCTGCTTTCCTCCTGGCTGCCTTCTTCTCTGGTTCTATGCTTTCTCTTTGGCTGCTTCTTTTTTGGCTGCTTCCTTACCTGACTAGCTGCTACTCTATTTATCCATTACAACAACCAATAGGGTACAGTGCAAACACCTTTCTCCAATTGTAACAAATGAGTGGCCAAATAGCTTAGTCATGCGGTGAGGCAATTTGCTAATTATAAGCCAGCTGGACTCCTTAGAGTTGTTTACCACCAATTCTTTTACAAGTCAGCTGAGCCTCATGTTCTCAACATGGATCCAAGAAGACATGACAGAAGAAATAAAAAAAAACTTGAAAGAGAATGAGAATGAAGACACAACATATCAAAATCTCTGGGACAGCATGAAATCATTCTTAAGGGGAATATTTATAGCACTGTATGCCCACATTAAAAATGAAGAGAGATCAAAAATAAATAAGCTTATGCTCCACCTCAAATCCCTAAAAAAGGAAGAACAATCTAATCCGAAAGCCAGCAGAAGACAGGAAATAATCAAGATCAGAGCTGAAATCAATGAAATTGAGAACAAAAAATAAAAAGAACTGATGAAACAGAGCTGGTTCTTTGAAAAAAATAAATAAAATTGATAGGCTCCTAGCCAATCTCACTAAAAGGAGGAGAGAAATGAAGCAAATCAATAAAATCACCAATGAAAAGGGAGTGATCACCACTGACTCCATGGAAATCCAACAAATTATAAGATCATATTTCAAAAACTACACTTCTCTAAATAAGACAATATGGAAGACATGGACAAATTTCTATACACATACAACATCCCTGAATTGACACAGGTCAATATTAAATTCCTAAACAGCCTAACAGGCACTGAAATCCATACAGCAATTAAAAACCTACCAAAGAAGAAAAGTCCAGGACCTGATGGTTATTCTGCTGAGTTTTACCACACTTTTGAGGAGGAGCTGACACCTCTCTTTACAAAGCTGTTCCAAGAAACTGAAAAGGAGGGAACACTCCCAAACACATTTTATGAAGCAACGATAACTCTGATACCAAAACCCAACAACGACACATCAAAAAAGAAAACTACAGACCAATATCGCTGATGAACCTAGATGCAAAAATCCTTTAAAAAGTTCTAGCAAATTGCATTCAAAACCATTAAGAAGATAATTCATCATGATCAAGTGGGCTTCATTTCGGTTATGCAGGGCTGGTTCAAATACAGAAATCTATTAATGTAATTCATTACTTCAACAGAATTAAGGACAAAAACCATATGATCATCTCAATTGATGCAGAAAAGGCCTTTGATAAAATTCAGCACCCTTTTATGCTCAAATCTATAGAGAAAATAGGGATCAAAGGAACTCATCTAAACTATGTAAAGGCTATATATGCCAAACCCTTGGCTAGTTTAATACTAAATGGAGAAAAGCTGAAAGAGAATCACTAAACTCGGGAACAAGACAAGGCTGTCCACTCTCACCGCTTTTATTCAATATTGTTCTTGAGACCCTATCCAGAGCAATAAGGCAAGAGAAGGAAATCAAAGGCATAATAATTGGAAAAGAGGAAGTCAAACTCTCCCTTTTTGCTTACGCCATGATCCTTTATTTGGAAGATTCAAAAAACTCCACCAGAAAACTGCTTGAACTTATAAACAGATTTAGCAAAGTGGCAGGTTACAAGATCAATACCCATAAATCAATAGCATTACTATACACTAACAATAATAGGGCAGAAAAAGAAATCAGGAAATTGGTCCCATTCACAATATCCTCAAAAAGAATAGCATACCTGGGAATTAATCTAACAAGGGAAGTCAAAGACTTCTACAATGAAAATTATCGGATGCTGAAAAATGAAATTCAAGATGACCTGAGAAGATGGAAAAATGTTCCATGCTCTTGGTTAGGCAGAACTAATATAATCAAAATAACTATTCTGCCAAAAGCTGTTTACAGATTCAATGCAATCCCCATCAAGATACCAATGTCATTCTTTACAGATATAGAAAAAGCAATTCTCAAATTCATTTGGATCGATATGAAACCCAGAATAGCCAAAACATTATTAAACAAGAAAGACCAAACAGGTGGCTTTGCTATGCCAGACCTAAAACTATACTATAGGGCTGTAGTAACAAAAACAGCATGGTACTGGTATCAAGACAGGAATGAAGAGCAATGGAATAGAAGAGCCTGAAACAAACCCACAAATCTTTAAAGATATGATCTTTGACAAAGAGGGACAAAAGATAACATGGAGGAGAGACAGTCTATGTAACAAATGGTGCTGGACAAACTGGACAGCTACTTGCGGAAAGTTGAAATTAGACCCTTATTTTTCACCTTGCACAAAAATCAAATCAAAATGGATCAAGGAACTAAGAATTAAACCAGCTACCATGCAACTGCTGGAAGAAATGTTAGGACCAACACTCCAGCATTTGGGAGTAGGCAGACTTTCTCAACATATCTCCTAAAGTGAAAGAAGTAAAGTTAAATACCAGTGAGTGGGAGGTCATAAAGCTGAAAAGCTTTTGCACAACTAAGGAATTGATCAAAATTGTCAAGAAACTTCCTACAGAATGGGACAGAATCATGGCCTGTGATTCTTCTGACAGGGGACTCACACCCAGAATTTACAAAATCCTCAAAAAAAAATTTTTTTTAAGAGAGAGGGACAGTGAGAGAGACAGAGAAAGAGAGAAACAACTTTATTTAGTTTTCACATGGCCTTCATTGCTCCAACACTCAGTTGTGTACATGGTGCTGGAGTTTGAACCCGGATCCTCATGCTTGCCAGGCAAGCACTGAAACTGCTGAGCCACTGTTCCAGCCCCCCCTCAAAAATCTTAACCTCAAAAAATAAACAACCCAATCAATAAATGGGCCAAAGAGCTATATAGAAACTTCTCAACAGAGGACATTGAGCAAGCCAGTGAATACATGAGAAAGTGCTCTAAATTACTAGTAATCAGAGAAATGCAAACGAAAACTACATTAAGATTTCACCTCACTCCAGTAAGATTGGCAAAAATGAAAAATATAAACAATAATAGATGCTGGAGGGGTTGTGGAGAGATAGGAACACTAGCACACTGTTGGTGGAACTGTAGACTGGTACAGCCCCTCCGGAAAGCAGTATGGAGAATCCTCAAAAAATTAGGGATAAACCTACCATATGATCCAGCTATACCTCTCCTGGGTATTTTTCCAGGGGATTTAGAATCAGCACATTACAGCAACACAGCAAAATCTACGTTCACAGCTGCTCAATTTACAATAGCTAAATTTGGAACCAATCTATATGCCCCTCACTGGATGAATGGATCCAAATTCGTGGTATGTATGTATATATATGTATGTGTGTATATATACACATACATACATACACACACACACCATGGATTTCTACTCAGCAATTAGAAACAAAGAAATTGCAGCCTTTGAAGGTAAATGGATGGCGATGGAAGAAATAATGTTGAGTGATGTTAGCCTAACCCAGAGAGTCAAGGGTCAAATGTCTTCACTCATCTGTGGAGGCTGGTGCTAAACCCAGGAATGTGTGAAAAGTAGTCAATCTCATGTATTAGATCCAGCAAGGAGAAGCAACACATAATCTAGGGAAATCATAGATTTGAATCTGGTAGAACTGGGGAGGGGGCTGGTTGGGGATGGGAGAGGGAGGGAGCATGGGAGAGAGCTAGGGGGTAATTCTGATTTAAAAATACATACATATCATATTATTACTTTGGATACATTTTTGATTGTACAGCAACTAAATTTCTTAATTAAAAAACCCCAAAATTAGTAATATTAGTGCAGTAATGAAACTCCCTAAGAGAATATATACCTTTAACAATTACTACTTATGTGATCTGAACAGAAGGTAATATGATTTTAGGCAGGCATCAGTTACTTTATTTAAGTAAATATATAATAACTATATAAAATGCACCAGGCATGGGCTGGAGCAGTGGCTCAGTGGTTACGGCACTTGCCTGGCATGCGCAAGGACCCAGGTTCGAACCCAGCACCATATGTACAACTGAGTGTAGGAGAAACAAAGACCAGATGAAAAAATAAATAAAGTTGATTTTTTTCTTTCCTTTCTCTCTTACTTCTGCTTAAAAAAAAATGACCCCGGAGAAGAAGAGGATGAACATGAATTATGCTCCACTAGAATCTGTATCCCTG